>PNEQ01104268.1:0-17241 GCA_003012365.1 Medauroidea extradentata
TTGGGTTAGGTTGGGTTAGGTTAGGTTGGGTTAGGTTAGGTTGGGTTAGTTTAGTTTGGGTTAGGTTAGATTAGATAATGTTAGGTTTTGCTATGTTATAATAGGTTAGGTGTAAACTAGTAATTCTTAGTGAAAGTGCAACTTAATGCAAGAAAATGCAACTAAGTGCTAGCAAGTACAACTAAGTGCAAGAAAGGGCAACTTAGTGCAAGAAAGTGCAACTTAGTGCAAGAAAGTGCAACTTAGTGCAAGAAAGTGCAACTTAGTGCAAGAAAGTGTAACTTAGTGCAAGAAAGTGCAACTTAGTGCAAAAAAGTGCAACTCAGTGCAAGAAAGTGCAACTTAGTGCAAGAAAGTGCAACTTAGTGCAAGTAAGTGCAACTTAGTGTACGAAAGTGTAACTTAGTGCAGGAAGTGTAACTTAGTTCTAGAAAGTGTAGCTTAGTGCACAATGTACACTATGTGCAAATTAGTACAAGCAAGGATAGCTGATGTTGGTATGAGTTTAGAATTGGTTAGGTTAGGTTGAGTTAGGTTAAGGGTTGAGTTAGGTTAGGTTGGATAAGGTTGGGTTAGGTTAGCTTGAGTCAGGTTAGGTTGAGTTAGGTTGGGTTTGGTTATGTTGGGTTAGGTTTACGTTAAGGGTTAGGCTAGGTTATGTTAGGTTAGGTTGGGTTAAGTTAGTTTGTGTTAGGTTGTCTTGGGTTAGGTCGGGTTAGGTTAGGTTGGGTTAGGTTGGGTTGGGTTAGGTTGGGTTAGGTTAGGTTGTGTTAGGTTAGGTTGTGTTAGGTTAAGTTGGGTTAGGTTAGGTTAGGTTGGGTTAGGTTAGGTTGGGTTAGGTTGGGTTGGGTTAGGTTGGTTAGGTTAGGTTGGGTTGGATTAGGTTAAGTTGGGTTAGGTTAGGTTGGGTTAGGTTAGGTTGGGTTAGGTTAGGTTGGGTTAGGTTAGTTTGAGTTGGATTAGGTTAGGTTGGGTTGGATTAGGTTAGGTTGGGTTAGGTTATGTTGGATAATGTTAGGTTTTGTTAGTTTATGTTATGTTGGGAGCAAACTAGTTATTCTTAGTGAAAATGCAACTTAGTGCAAGAAAGTGCAACTTAGTGCAAGGAAGCACAACTTAGTGTACGAAAGTGTAATCTAGTGCAGGAAAGTGTAACTTAGTTCTAGAAAGTGTAGCTTAGTGCACAATGTGACCCATTGTACACTGTGTGTAACTTAGTGCAATCAAGGGTAGGTGAAGTTGGTATAGTTTTAGATTGGGTTAGGTTAGGTTGAGTTAGGTTAGGTTGGATTAGGGTCGATTTGGTTATCATGGGTAAGGTTGGGTTGGGTTAGGGTGGGTTGGGTTTGGTTAGGTTAGGTTTGGTTATGATAGATTTAGGTTAAGTGTTAGTTTAGGTTAGGTTGGGTTATGTTAGCTTGGGTTAGTTAGCTTCGGTTAGGTTGGGTTAGGTCAGGTTATGTTGGGTTAGGTTATGTTGGGTTAGGTTATGTTGGGTTAGGTTAGGTTTGGTTTGGTTAGGTTAGGTTGGGTTAGAATAGGTTGGGTTAGGTTAGGTTGGGTTATGTTAGGTTGGGCTAGGTTGGGTTAGATTAGGTTGGGTTAGGTTAAGTTAGGCTGGGTTAAGTTGAGTTATGTTAGGTTAGGTTGACTTTGATAAGGTTGGGTGAGGTTGGGTTGGATTAGGTAAGGTTGCGTTAGGTTAGGTTGGATAATATTAGGTTTTGTTAGGTTATGTTAGGTTGCGTGCAAACTAGTAATTCTTAGTGAAAGTGCAACTTAGTGCAAAAAGTGCAACTTAGTGCAAGAAAGTGCAACTTAAAGCAAGTAAGTGCAACTTAGTGCAAAAAAGTGCAACTTAGTGCAAGAAAATGCAACTTAATGTACGAAGTTGTAACTTATGCAGGAAGGTGTAACTTAGTTCTAGAAAGTGTAGCTTTGTGCACAATGTGACCCTTTGTACACTATGTGCAACTTAGTGCAAGCGAGGGTAGGTGAAGCTGGTATGTGTTTAGATTGGGTTAGGTTAGGTTGAGTTATGATAGGTTTGATTAGGTTGGGTTAGGTTGGGTTGGGTTGGGTTTGGTTAGGTTAGGTTAGGTTTAGGTTAGGGGTTAGGTTAGGTTGGATTAGGTTAGCTTGGGTTAGGTTTGCAGGGGTTATGTTAGCTTGGGTTAGGTTAGCTTGGATTAGGTTTGGTTAGGTTGGTTTAGGTTAGGTTAGGTTGGGTTAGGTTAGTTTGGGTTAGGTTAGGTTGGGTTAGGTTAGGTTGGGTTAGGTTAGCTTGGGTAAGGTTAATTCTACTACAGGTTAGAAAGAAAATACGTTTCCCCATGGGAGAGTTTGGCACAGTGAATATTTCTGCCACTAGTTTCGCTTCAATCGCTAAGAGGCCAGAAAAATACGAAACCATAGTAAAATTAAATATAAATAAACTTTGAAATTATATAAGTAATTTAATTTAATTTTAAAGTGAAAATAAACATACTTGGCGTTTTAAATTATCAATTTAATATAACTTAAAATTCAGGAAAGCTCTGTGATTGGTCAGTTTGGTGCAATAGCGATACCAGCGCTCAAGTGGCAGAAATTTTCCCTGTGCCAAACTTATAAAATTTATCTTTCTAACCTGTAGTAGAATTAACCTTAGCGTGGGTTAGGTTTGGTTAGGGCTGGTTAGGTTAAGTTAGGTTGGGTTGGGTTTTGTTAGCTTTGTTTAGGTTTGGTTAGTTAGGTTAGGTTGGGTTAGGTTAGGTGGGTTGGGTAAGTTTAGATCACGGTCGTAGAAGAACAGGTCTGGACACTCGCCTATCTAACAATGTATTTTGCTTGACCCCCTTGTTGTTTGGCTGTAGTTCGTCAAGTTACCGAGAATGTCGTACTTTTTGGCGCTGTTTCCCGGGCGGTCGGACTAAAACTCCGTCCACCTTTTTCCATTGTTAAATTTATAAAGTAAATAAAGATTGCTGGAGCGTTTTCTTAAATTTGTGAGCGAAGAAAGTATTTCATAAATTGATAAAAAATACGTTTTGATAAATTGTTTATCTTAGCGGAAAGGAAGTGGACGGAGTTGAGTCCGACCGCCGTAAAATCAGCGCCAATAAAACACAATATTCTCGGTAACTTGGTGAACTACAGCCAAACAACAAGGGGGTCAAGTTTCCAGGCGAGTGTCCAGACCTGTTCTTCTACGACTGTGGTTTAGATTGTGTTGGGTTAGGTTAGGTTGGGTTGGGTTATGTTATGTTTTGTTAGGTTGGTTTTGGTTGGATTTGTTTGGGTTGTTATGTAAGGTTAGGTTGGGAGAGGTTGTGAGGTTAGGTTATGTTATGTTGGGAATTTGCTAGAGATACTTCATGCAAACTAAAAGACAAAATAGACAGCGGTTAGTGAAAGTTCAAGACCTGCTACTGCAATAGGTGCTTTGTGTGAGTCACACCCAGATGTTTATCCAAACGTTCATGAAATGATTAAAATACTGGCTGTGATTCCAGTTTCTATTGCAACAGCAGAACGAAGTTTTTCTACTCTAAGGAGACAATAAACTTATTTAAGGAGCACTGTTTCAGAATCGCGTCTTGAAGGACTGCTTTCCATTCATAGAGATATTCACATTTCTGACGAGGCTGTAATCAGTAAGTTTGTGAACTGTGGTAAAACAAGAAAACATAATTTTGAGCTTTGATGTGTGATATTCTGTCTTTTTTGGTTTAAATGTATATTGGAATAATGGAATTTTTTAATTCGTATACTCTACAGTAATTATTTGAGTTAAAAAATTTCTTTATTTTTTCTACAATTTACCTTTTTAGCAGTTAAATTATTTTCGTCATGTGGCTGAGGTTTGCCCTATACGTATGCCATATATGTTTGGATTTGAATGGACATTTAATTGACTTGAAACATAGTATAGTGTATAGTAGTGTAGTGAAATGATTGTACTGTGTTATCTGATTAGTATAATATAATGTTTTGGTGAAAAACTAAACTAATGTCAAATTTACTGAGTTAAATTGTAACAATTTAAATTACACTGTGACACAATATATGAGTATGGTATTAATCTACTGCAAATGTGTGTACAGTATATATATACACACACACATATGGGTGCGTTTCCGTTAATAGTTTATACACTTCTTTATTTTACTATCCTTTCTCTGTACCCTGTGAACGATGTACTACTAGTGACTGTACTAATACTCATCAACTCTACCCCCACCCACCCACACCCGAAAAAAATTTCTAAATACGCCTCTGATGCGACTAGACACTGTCTTCGCCAAATGACCTCGAATCTACTGTACTGAGAAACACAGTTACTTTGCAGGTTCAAAGTAACCCCGATTTACGGTACCAAAAACTTCTTCACACATTTCAAGGACATTTTGTACACAGCTTGGAATTATTTACTCGTATTTTTGTAATTTTCACACGCGCAACTGTACACCATGATAAATGGACTGTTATGGTTCGAAAAGAAAGTTATGCTTTGTCTCTGTGAGTTCATAAACACCAACTGGCACTGGTGACGGCAGCTGTACACGAAATGTAACACGATGTGAAAAGGTTTCTTTCTTTTTTTTTTTTTTTGTAGGAACGTCCGAAAGTAGCTTTATTTTTCTGGAACTAGACTAGAATCCAAATGTGTGTGTAGTCTTGTTCTACGTCTCCTGTTGGGCCACAGTTTCGCGGTGTGTCGCGGAGACTGCTTCTATCCAGTGATTGAAAGTTCCATTGTAGAGTTGCCGATCTTCTATAAATAGAGGCCGGGAAAATTCGCGGGTTCATTGACCTGTAGGTTAGCTTACAAGAATATATGTGTAATCGTGCAGACAGCAGGTGTTTATTAGATGCTCGCTGACATTATGAAATGCGCCTGTATTCCATTATAGTTTTATTATTGGCTCGGCTACTTCCAGGAAGTGTCGAGTAAGTCAACGACCAATTGTGAACGTGATACAGACCTATAGTTGCTGGGATTCTAGCTTGCGCCTAACAGAAACCGCTAATTTTTCAGGTCCCTACCAATCTACGAGGGTTATTATTTTATCAACCTTCGATCGACTGTAATATAAAAAAACGGGAGTGAATTAGAAATTATTTTAAGGTCAAAAGAATCGTACATCTTTACACTATTTTTCCACATAGTCACAGTGCAGATTGAGGCATTTGTCGTACCGATGCACAGCTTGCAACAAGAGGTTTCAGGGGACAAGGCTGAATAGGCAGGAGTTATTATTCTTTCAGAGGATATCCCAAACTATTTCCGCAATATGGCAGCAAATACCATAAACATATTTACCGCATTTGTTTGCAGGTAAACACTGATAATGACTAGGTCTAAACGTGATTGTTGTTTCGCCTCAGCTAGATTTATTGATGTACGATTCGTTTTGAATATATCTTCAGTGTTGATAGTTTCTCCAGAACTAAAAAAATTATATAAATACATTTGTAAATAAAAGCTATTTACAATACAGAGAAAACAATTTTTCAAAAAAATCTAATATGTAGGTTTAGGGAACATTATGATGTTGGCATTACTCTGAGCCAAAAAAAGAAGTTTGGTTGAAAGAAAACAAAGCAGATAACGAAATCAATTTATGAAATACTTCCTTTGCTCACGGTCCTAAAGCACGGCTCCAGCAATCCTTATTTACTTTAAAATGTAAATACTAGAAAAAAAGTGGGTGGTGTTTGAGCCCGACCGCCCTAACTGCAGCGCCAAAAATGCAGAACATTCTCGGTAACTTGGTGAACTGCAGCCAAACAACAAGGGGGCCAAGCTTCTTCTACGACCGTGGACTACAGAAACCTGCATGTCCTTAAAAGATGATTATTAGAAGCATGCACAATTAGTGTTATTATTTGGTGGTAAGATAGACTTTACAGCTCTGTATATAGCCGAGTACAGTCTGTGAATTCATTGGCCTCAAGAATTTATGTGTTGACAATTACGCGTGTAAACAGTTTACAGGATATTGGTTACTCTGCATTTGGACTAACAACTGATTAGAAGTGACCTCTGAGGCAGGCCACGACATTGCCGGCCAATGAAACATCGGGCAAACTTGTTACAGCTTGCAGTCTAGTTTGTTGTTAGAAAGAATCGCGAATGTTGTACGTTCCTGGTGATTTTTTACCGTGAACTACCAATAAAATTCGCCAATTTTTTTAGTGTAAGAAAATATTTGGAATGGCCACAGGTTTCACAGAAGTTGACGAACTAAGAATTCTAGACATACTGAAAAGGCAGTAGTTGAATTGTTGAGGTTTTTGTAGTCTTACTAATAATGTTGAACGTCTGAAACGTTATCAACTGCATGCAGCGCAAAGGAAACGTCTAGCATTTCAATTTAAACCACGACAAACCATTATGGTAGTGTTACAAAACATTACCTCAAGTTGTTGCTAGTGACGTGAAAAATTCGTGTTAATTTTTGGACACCGAACTAGAATTCAAATAACTGTAGCATCGTGACAAACAATTGATCGTGGAATTATTATTTAAAGAGCCGTATCTTATTTTACTGAGTCAATTACAATAACGTTCCTGCAAAACCACGCGTCTCTGATTTGCCGATAGATTCCCAAGGTTCGTGACAGTTAAAAGGTTTGTTCGGGCGCCCTGAGATTTCTACTACTTCTGAGATTTTCCTGCTCTTTTCTTGCTCTTTTTTCATTTCGGGCGTTCGATTCACCGGAAGTGTTTTTTTGGTAGGGTGTTCGGGCTTCGAGAGCACTGCTCTTTTTCTCAGAAAGAGCATGAACTTTCTGCTCTTGCTGCCGAGCAAGAGCAGAAGAGCATTGAGATCGACGGTAGAGAAATTTGCGCCAAATTTGAATTTATTGTTTATTTTGTAAGAGAGACTTCAGTGTTTTTAATGTCTTTGAATGTGTCTTTCGATGGGACAGAATGACAAACTGTATTACTGTGGACATACGTCATTGCAATATTATGTCGTCCCAGAAATCTTATAAAGATACTAAGAAAAACAAATACCGAAATACGAAAAATGAGACAACAAGCCGAGTGGGCTGTAGTCAACACATCCATAAACCAAAACAACAGGACATGAAATATCCCCTAAGGGATCATCAGTGTTTTTGTTGTGTTGCGATGTCTGGCCAAACAGTGGAAGGCAATAAATCTACAGATGAAAATATTACCCTCGAAATGCCTTAAAAATCAATGACATGGGCAATAACATATTTTTTTTGTACTCGGGCAAAATCATAAATTTTGAATAGGCCTACATAAACCTGCATAAATGAATATCAGTTAAACTGCACTGACGTAACTAGGCTGGTTTCCACATGGAGAAATAACTCTTTTTAGCGCCCATTGGCCTACTCACTCTCTTCCTTAAATAAACCTCACAACCATATAATGCCATTAAAAAAATAATAAATTTTATAAGTTTGCAATCAGCTGATATGAAGTAAACAAAGGTCCTGACAGTTCCGCAACTCGCGACTTTAAGGCGTTCGATTGGAAGCAGATAAGGGCACTGCGATTCCTGCTCTTTCCTGCTCTTTTTATACTACCAGAAAATCTCAACTTGCTCTCGAGCGCAGAAATCTCGGGGCACCCGAACAAACCTAAAATATCCAATCACTGACCACGAAATAGAACTGCAGATGTGCACATAAGGCAACGAAACAAAGTGAGGCAATATTATTTTCGCGAATAACGGGGGTCCCTAGTTATACTGTACCAGATGAGCCGTTCAACATCACCCTTGGCACCTTGCCTCACTCACACAAGCACACTGCTTGTTTTGCTAAATGCGCCGCCCGCAAAACGTTTTCCCACTTAAATTCGTTTATATTACATACAGTGGCGGCTCGTGGGTTGTTGCCAGGTAGGGCTGCAGTTGCCAAGAGCTGTACAGGGTTGTGCGCTGGTTGACTCTACAACCACTGACACGCTGATATGCAGGTGCCCCTTACTACTGAGTGGTCACAATATATCTAGTAGCCGGCAAATATTTCATGGTCGTTGGTCTACGGCGCGTTCATCAAGAGTGTACAGCTCCGACTATCTGCAGCCCCACCTGGCAACAACTCACGAGCCGCCACTGATTACATATAATATTCATTTTATGCTTCTTTGGTCCATATTTGGAACCAATTTCATTTTGGTTATGTGTACTGTTTTATTTTTTTTCCCCGCGCCGAATGGGGAGTTTTTTTTTCTGCTCGGGAGGAGTTTATCGAATGATCTCGTGACTTCTTTGACTCGAGTAGACTATACTCTGTTTGCTGCCTATACATGTGACGAACGCACCCTACCCTAGTGACCAGGGACATCTATGTTTCACCCGCAGTTTCCCAGCGCCCGGCCCCCATGGGCGAGGAGAGAGATCACGCTCTACTACGCAGTGAACTTTAGCTAACATTCAGGTGGAACTACCCGAACCCTTTGACGGAACACTGAACTGCGCCTCCATCCACCTTCCAAAAGAGGACAGAAGCTAGCGAGAGAGCCAAGGGCCACCCATCCCTGGTTCTCGCCCACTGGCCTGCCTCCCCCCCCCCGACTGAGATACTCAGCTCAGTCCCCTCTTGGTTTGAGTCGGGGCCCATCTTACCCCTAACTGACTAACCGGACCTGCTCTCGGACACTTTCGCAGCCACTCGTCGGCCTTTCGCTGAGGAAGGGTCCTCTCCAGGCCTGCCCAGCATATAGGCAACCACCACCACCACCACCACTACGAATCCAACCCAGACCAGACACGGCAGATAACCTTACCGTGGGGCTTACCTGGTCGCCCGCAGTACTACCTAATTTCCATGGCATTTGTGGGTTATCCAGTCTGACCGTCTGGGTACTTCAGATCACACAGGGTCCACCTTTCGTTGGGGAACCCACCGGGGGGGGGGGGGATCACCCTTACAGCCGTACGGCTCGGGCGTGTGACCTGTTTCCCCAGACCGCATCAGATTCGTCCATTTCCATAACCCTTGATCTCCCGCTTGGAAATCTGGGCTTTTGGGCCCCAACAGCCTGAGTGCTAGGTAGTCTAACGCCCCGCCTAGTGGTTTCTCCTTGTTACCATCTTTCGGAGAATCCATCAAGGCAGAAACCCCTTTCTCAACTCTGAGGAGCCGAGATAGGCCTACATAGGGCCCGCACGCCAGAGCCTGCATCGGTTCTAAGATCCGGTGGCGCCACGAGGAGGCTGCAGGTTGACTTGGGTGTGAGAGTTGTTTGTGCTGAGGAGTCACGGAAGCGTAAAGCTAGCACAAGAGGCTGAGGAACCCATCCCGGTGTGGTGTCCATCAATACTCACAATCCCCGGAGCAACATCAGCACCCCTGCGAGTGTGTATGTGGTTACTCCCTTCGGATACTAGAGCGTGGCGCCGCTCCGATACCTCAAGCAGGGAGATGCACGATCGTATTGGATTCCTCCAAGGCGAGAACACACCTTAACCACCAGTGACCAGGGACAGGAAGATTTCGCGAAAAGATTTCTGCTCTACTTCGTGGTTATTGGCTGTTCGTACTTGCGCAGAGTCGTCTTTCATTTGACTGTGCCAATCAGAGCAAGGTTAACTGCAGCACTACACGCTTGTGATTTTATAGTAGAACCCAAAGATGATGAGGTTCAAACATTAAATCGTTAGAGACTCGTAAATTTCGCGGGTTCAACGACCAGTCGGCTAGACTCCACAGTCCTGTATACACTATGTCCTCAGATATGGTCTGTCTCATGTAACTCTTCCGTATTTTGACGTTTCTTTTCTGAGAAATGTGCCTGGCAGTTCCATTGTTTGAAGCTTTAAACCTACGTGGCTTCCTGGAAAAGCAAGGCTTCTGCAATCCTGTTTACATATACATTTCTCAGTAGTGAACTGTCAAAATATGGTACTTACATGAGACCGACTATACTTGTATATTGTTGCTCCAGTGAACAGTCAGTTGTACATTTGCTCCAGTGAGTGGCCAGTTGTACATGTAACAAGGTAGCGCAGGTCTGCTATTGGTTCACTGACCTCTTGGAAGAGTTTCAGTAACTGTGACCCAATCGTGTGAGTATTTACCGTGTACACGTGTTTCAAATATAACGTCTTCTAAAACGAATTCACGAAATGTATGGCAATCATTGACCACGAAGCAGAGCTGCAGGTGTGCACGTAAGACATTGAAACAAAGTGGGACGAAAATCTTTTCGCAAAATATTCCTGTCTCTACTCGTGTGAGTTCTTATAAACAGTTGATAGGAAACGAAGGGCGGTCACCGCGAGGAAGCGCGTGATGACAGCAAGGCCTTTGTCTGTGACGTGGTTGTAGGCGAGGTTGAGGCCCTGGTAGCCCAAGTGATGCTGCAGGAAGTCCAGCACCCTGTGGAGGTCGTCGTCGACAACCCTGCGTCTGCAACAACGACACAAGTGAGAGACTGAGAGATTTTACTCAATTTGACTGAGCCAATAGAAATCTTGCTGTTGTAATATTTGATGGCTGTGTCTGATCTGTAGACAGATACATTGTGTCAGACGTACGCTATCCAATCAAACACGTTGAAAGATAGTACAGCACTACTTGATATAAATAATAATGTAATATTTCATTAATTTGTCATGCAGAATCATTGCAAGAGAATTCTTGAAAGTTTATCCATAGTTCTCTTGCAGTGATTCTGCTTGACAAGTTAATGAAAGATTCCAGTATTATTTACGTCAAGTAGTTTACCAAGAATATACCCTATGCTTTGTCGAAGAAAGAATTTTAATAATACAATTTGAATAAGTGTTACGACTCAAAAACTGAAAATATTTTAAAATTTTCTAACACGTCCCCTTAATTCCCAAGACGCATCAAGCGTCAATGTGTGGTTAATCTGCGACTGTTTATGCTACGCTCGAATGCAAACAACACAATTACGGTTTGATAAAACACCACTGATTTACTTTAGTACCGTAGTTGTTGTTATTTTATTCATGTTTCAAATTTTTCTAATTACTCTGAAAAACTGGGAACAGGATTCTCATGCACATTACCGTTCATATTTTGCTGCGAAGTATGTTTACTTAATTTTTATTTCAAAGACACAAAGGCTAAAAAGTACATTAACTCTTTAAATATGCGTACAATATTAAACTGGTGTATAATGTTTTCACTTTTTATATAACGTGAAATAAAATTAGCTATCCAAGGGATTATTTCTGTGCGTGACGGCAACTTCTCATGAAGCATGTATACGTTTAATCTTTCTTGATGTTTACGTTATACATTATATTCGACTCCTTCACACTACCCAGAATAAAAAAATCCCACTTTTATAAGAAAAAGAACTAGTGAACTAATGCCAAAACATTGATCCGACGAGGCACTACAACAAGAATGTCGCAAGTAATTGAAGTGGTCTACGTTTTCCAAATACTTTAGGGGACTAGATGGTTATATTTTTAAGAGCACTAGTGTTTGATGTGAAACAACAGCTTGCCACATTTTACAAAATATTTTGTTCCTTTACAAAAACATTTCTTGGTAAACTGGTTGGCAAATTATTTTTGTGACACTTCACACGATTGTTGCAGAATGCATAAGAATTTATTTGCAACTGTAGTTATTATTTGTAAATATACAAATATGGTTGTAAATATACAGACATATTTGTATACTTAACAAACATTTCCTGTGAAGTTCATATGTTTGTAAATTTACGATAATATTTTTTTTTGGGAACTAGTCTCCAAGGATTTTTTTTTTGTGAAAGTGTAGTATTGTTTTTAATTATATAGTCTATCTTCAACGTGAGTCTCGAAAACGAATCACAGTTCGCGTCTACGCTCCAGCACTCTTGCCGCCACACTGTGATCTTTTCAACACATTGGTTATAACTGCCAGATATCCACGGCCGACTCGCCAGGAATCATTACACAAATCCGGATTTTACGGTGAATTCACCTGATTTGAATACGCAAGATTGATTCAATTCCGAATTTTACGGCGAACATCGCCGAAGTCAAATATCAGGAAGTGACACAACTTCAGATTTTATATACCATGTACGTATCCTCTCTGCTTTACATAGTATTGACAACTACGTTTCAGTTAGCACTGGAAATATGGAGGCTTTAAATAAAAATAAACATGTGTTAGTAAATAAATTAATATGGCATAAAAGTCAATGGACATACCAGTACTTACAATATTATGATTCTCACTCACCCGTAGTTGCGATACAAAACATTTCCAAGTAAAACTAATACTTTTCTGTTGTTGTCCAACATAACAGAATGATGCAGAAAAAATCGGTCAGAAAAATCCATCCCATTTTGGTGAACTTCTTGAATTTCACAGTCCATTGACCCGTTAATTTGACTTTTTGAAATTCACTGTCCACTGCCCTGATAATTTCTGACGATTGTATCACAGAATAAATAAATAGTATACTTATTCATTCTATGATTGTATTATCTCTACACCATAGACAAAGTAGGTACTTCACACCTCCTAATTCTATGGGGCAGCTCACCATACTGGAAAAAAAAAATTGTATTACAGAAAAAAATTATCAGAATTATAGCTTGCGCAAAGCATAAAACTCCATGTAAACAACTTTTTCAACAATTTAGAATATTGACACTACCATCATTACACATTTATAAAATAATTTTATTTGCAACAAAAAACATAAAACATAGAATACTACACTAACAATACTATACATACTCATAACACACGAAATAATATTAAACTACATTGCTTCTCCTATAGAACTGTTTTATTTGAAAGAAGTCCGTATCAAACTGGAATTAAATTAATCAATAATCTTCCTTCCTTTTAATTAAATACACACAAAACACGCACAAGTGACTGACACTAAATAAAGCATTTTATTCAGTGGATGAATTTTTTAACCCCGCCTCAAAATAGAATCTTATTTTATCACATAAGGGTACTGAATTGCACTATATAGGCCTAGTTAAATTTCATAATTATTTGTATTGTGGCTATTTGTTAGTTTCTATTTTCTTGTATTCAAATTTCATAATTATTTGTATTGTTGCTGTTTGTTAGTTTCTATTTTCTTTGTAGTAAAATTTCATAATTATTTGTATTGTTGCTACTTGTTAGTTTCTATTTTCTTTGTAGTCAAATTTCATAGTTATTTGAATTGTTGATATTTGTTAGTTACAATTTTCTTAGGTTCCTCTGATGTAATCATCTTCAATATTTTTTAATTTTAAGTTCTCTGACTGTCAGGTATTGTAATTGTAATTTTATTGTGTTGGCTATAACCTCACATTGTGTTTGTCTACCAATTGAATGTTGTAGTAAACATCTGTAAATTTCCTACTTTGTTAAACATGTAAAAATTCCCAATTTGACAAATCCAAACACATGTCGTATTAAAAATGGATGCTAATAAATCAAATCAAACCTAAGTGTTGTTTTTGTCTATCATGCCTTATGTTGTTGAAAACAGAAAATGTGAATACTGCCAGGTAGGCAACACGCGATACATAGTAGTTTTGAATAAACGTTAGCGGTAGTTAATAATGAACCTATGTCGTATGGGTGGTGGGCATTTGCGCATGAGTATGGTATTTATTGCCTACATACTCGGCACTGCCTCGCCTCAGAATAATTAACTTATTTTATGGGGTTATAATGAAAGTGAAGTAAGTCAGGACTGCTAGTTATGAAGAATAAGCTGTTTTGTTTTGGAACTCATAAAAACTAAAATTATTTTCTAGCCATCCAACACGTTAACTTACTGACGAAGGCAGCCCTGACTTAACTCACTTTATTTTTGAACATGAGACATTAAAAATGAAGCCAATGCACAGTAACCTCAATGTATTCAAATTAGTGACTGTCTTCACTGTCATTCTAACCCCCTCATTTTATTCTGTGGAATAAATGTAGCTGAAGTTTTGTGTGCGTTCATTGTTAAACGAAACAATGCGTTTTTGAGAGTAGCAGCAAAACAACTTTGTTTGTTAATTTGGTCGTACTTATTAATAAACGCCTGTTAAGATTTCGTATATCTAAACGATGGAAACATTGCACGCTAAGAGGGTTTGCCCATTTTTTGAAGACATAAGTCATTGGGAGCGAATATTGACAAGTTGCAGAAAAAAACAATAAAAATAATACACATACACACAAAAACAAACAAAAAATTTGAACAATAATTAGTGTTTTATAGCAAAATTCCGGACTGAACTAGGACTGGATTCAACATAGAGTGAAACTACCTAAACTAAAGTGAACATGGAATGAAATGTGTTTATAGTAAAATTTTTTAATTGGCATGTAAACCTTATATTTTATATTATGTATATAAATTTCTTTCTATGAACTAAAGAACAAATGCCTGTTTAAAAAAGGCGAATATTAGTTAGATATTTTGTTTTAATTTATTCGTCAGAATATTTATTTAGTTTGATTTATTTGCCACTAATTTTATAACATTATAGAGTTCTATTTAGTTAGCTCAGGACGATTAAATTTAATCCTGAATTGTGTCAAAGTAAACCCTTTATCTTGTATCTATCCACTCTGCATTGTGTAATTTAAAATTACTTGTATGGTAACTGTACTCTGTTGCCATATAAACTGTGTATCCAAAAAGCTCTGCTCCAGGAACTCAACAGAATATATTGTTGTAATCATCTATAGTAAGAAATGTAAAAAAAAAAAATAAATAAAAGTGTAAATGGATTCTACGCAACCAAAGAAACAATTCAACATGGCGACTACTTCATCTTCGTTCAGTTCATTCTTATGGATGTTTTAAGTAAACGCTTAGCTTGGAAGCGTTTGTGTGTTTGCCGTTGTGCGATAAATATGGGTTTCTGATAAAACACCCTCAAAAGTATTAGAAATAATTGTTTTCTCATTGATACTGTGTAAGTTGTTATCTGTTACGATCGCCAACATAAGTATCTTGATTTAGAAACAGCAGTTTTTTTCTGTTTTTTTTTTCTTATACTAAGAAAATACGTTGCTTTTGTTGAGTGCGTCAACGTTGTTCATGGCAGTATAAACTGAACGGAATTTGCGCCTTTATGTCGTGTGTTTATTTAGTGGCGGTTTTGCGTTGCAAATTCGATTTTAATGTGTACATATTTACGGCAATAGTGCAGGTCGTATAGATTAGAGTCGATGCAAGAAATCAGTAGGCTTATTCAAAGACGTTAACTCGCAGGTATTTATAATTAAGATTGCTATTAGTTATACATTTTATTCAATTTTCGTGTATTTAATGAGTAGACATTATGTATAACATTTAGCGGAGCAATGTATTGTAAATGTAAACATTGTACGAGCCTATGAAAACAAAAGCACGTGGCAGTGTTTATATTTACATGCGGTGGAAAGACATAAACTGGCAGAAAATATTAATTAATCAGGTTTTTTTTTTTTTAGAGCTCACTTTATTCCGAATCACCTAGAAGTAGAGACATTGGAAAATCGCGGAAATAATTATCATATTCTCCAATAAACTGTAGTATTGACAACGTGTGAACAGTTTTCTGGCAAATCACACACGTTCTGTGTTAAAACTGTACAGTTCTAATTAGGTCTGTTGAAGAGGGTCACAGTGCTTCATATAAACTATAGCCAATATAGGTGCAAAACATTCAGTGTTACATAGCCTACATACATAGCAACTAGCAAACAATCAATTTTTCCCGGGATTTACAGTGTCTCTGATGTCGGTACCAGGCGCTGAGAAGCAGCAGAATGTGGAACCTCCTTGCTTGTAATGTGCTCCTAATACACCGCTACGTTTCGTGTTACGTACGACGCGCTGCGCCAGGCACCGACCGCTCTCGCCAGTCGCCGCCGTAAGTTAGTTTGGTGGTATTAGGAGCAGGAGAACATGAAATGTGTGGAGGTTCGCTCAGTTGGCCTGCTGCTTTTTGGCTGTTTTAGAAACAAAGTTGTGACATTATCAAACGAGTATCAAACTCACAGTGTTGTGAGTACTTTTTTTTAAGTACCTTGCTGTTAAAAACACATTTTTTAAAGTTGCGAATTATAAGTTTTTTTTCTAAGCGTTAGACCAGCTCTAATTCAGGTGCACGCAAATTAAGACATGTCTACTGCGCGCCTTGTGCGACTTCGTATAAAAAAAATTATGCGTATTTTTGCGTCTGAATCTTACAAATGTTTGTAAAGTTCACATGCGTGCTTAAAGAAGTTGGACGTAGCAGATATCATAAATTATTGAGGGCTTGAGTTGAATGAACATAATCTAGAAAAAAACTTTAAAAGTAACAGGTTAAGCCGTACATGACTTATGCATGGCATTCGTTATTATTATCAGTAAAAAATAAAATTACATCATCTATTTCCTTTTTGGAAATATAGAGCAAGGGAAAAAGCGATTATGTGTTAGTTATTGTGATAATAATGATAAGCTACTTGCTGCGAAGAACAGGCCTAGGATTTTATTTTAAAAATTAGGCTACCAATTATTTCTATTAAGTGGGCCTTTAACATTCTGTCGACAGCGAGATCATTATTATGTATACAACTTGGTACAACTAAGAGAGGAGTACGTCATGGTCTTTGTTAAGGAACCATCTCAGCATTCACCTGGACCAGTTTCGGGAAATCACGGAGAGCCGGAACCGAAATAAGGTTGGCCAGAGCTGAATCGAACCCGATTTCTCCCGAATGCAAGTTTAAATGAATTGTTGCTGTTACACCATCATGCTCTGTTCAGGCTACAGAGCAATGTTGTGACTTTAGTTGTGAAATATTATTAACACTGGGGTAACACGTATTTTTGTACTACTTTGTTATTTAAATTTCAGCAAGTGTTTATAGTCTAATGTTTAGATTTACAATTCTCAGGGGAAACAAGATGGTGTAGTGTAGTGTAGGTTCGTGCCGGCCAAGGTTAACTAATTGCTATTAGTTTCCATACATTAAAGGAGCAAACACTAGTAAGAAACTGATAGAACTTATGGTTAGACACACACAATATTTAATAGTAAATAATCAGGAGCCATTACATATTGAATTCAGAAATTAATTGTTTATATGATAGTACATCAGGAAGTGGGTATCTTAATTTGTTATGACCTTCACAATCAATAGTAGTAATCCAACAAGATGGCGACGGAGCAAGGAGGACTGATAAATCAATATTACGTTAAGTATAAAGAAAAACCATGTGACTGAAGCTCCTACGCCCTTGGCATGCTAAGTAACCCCAGTCGCAGAGCCAGACTGCAGCACTTCCAGTCGGCAGCATTACGGGGA
>PNEQ01104268.1:17341-62027 GCA_003012365.1 Medauroidea extradentata
AGAGAACTCCTTTGTCACGTCACCACACGAACCAGAAAAACTCTCCTTACCTCCTTAGATAAAAACCTTAATGCACAGATATAATACACATAAAACACTACCTAGACTCCTCCATTGCTCTATGAAAAAAACATATTACAACCTAAGACCACAATCGATTAAATTGTTTACAAATCAAATTACAGTACATAGAGTAAATCTAGTAGACAATCAAAGCAAAAAAAAATACTGAGAAAAAAACTAAACTATTTAAATAAACATTAAGAACTGCAACATATGCATCACAGATACATATATTACAATAGTATAACATTTGAAACGTAATTTTCGCAGCTTTTGTTATAGTATGCCTACATTTAGGATAGTATGGTACAAGTTAGTTTTTTAAATTTCTTTTGGAGAGAAGTTAAACATTTATAAGCATCTGTATTTATTAATTTTTGTTTCAGAGTATAGTGCTGACTTCAAGATTAATTTGATTTCTCCTTCAGGATGTTAATGAAAGTACGTTACACACTTTGCGAGATGATTCCTCACAAAAAAGTATTATGGCTAGCGCAAATCTTAGAAAAATTTGCCACCGAAAATTTAAACTGAAAACCAACGTTTGTTAAGATAACCAAAAGTGTGGAGGGATTAATAATAATTTTTTTCTGCGATTTACTAATTATATCTGTAATACGTGAAAAAAAGGTTTCGAATACCTTTCACCTTAGTTAGATGATTAGCATTGTCAAGCCTTTTTTTTTACATATAATTTTTTACTGTTAGATTTAATAACGTATGTAGAAGGAGGTTCCAATGAAGAAAAAAAATTGTCTGGTCGCAATACCCTAAAGTGAACCGTTTTCAAGAAAGTTGAAAATATGTAGAACATGGTATCTCGCAAAACGTTTGTTACATACTTTCATCATCTTGTGTTTCGCTGTGTTTTATATATATATATATATATATATATATATATATATATATATATATATATATATATATATATATATATATATATATATACAGGCTGTTCCTGGAGTTCGCTACGTTATGTATAGACAGGCTGTTCCTGGAGTAGACGTCAACAAAGAGGCGGGTGATAGAGGGGCCCAAGACCTACTAAATGAACCAAACTTCTATAATCCGATTCGCAACCGTCTAAAAATTATGCATTTTTAAAGAAAATTTGTCTATACTCTACCCTGAGCTAAGCATTTACTGATAGTGGAAAAAGTAATACGCCATTGGACGAAATTGTACACATCAACGGTGATTAGTGTCAATGGCAGTTACAAGGAGGGGGGGGGGGAACGGTAAATTCCCCCCTCCCCCCCAAGAACCCAACCTTGTTTTAGAAATGTTATACTTTTTATTGTAGGTGTTATGAACTTTGCAATATATTTTAAGAAACTGACTGCAAACTATTTGAAAATGTTCCAATTTGTGTCTGTAGTGAAGTTAAAACATTAACGTTCAAAATTTTCTCAAAGTGAACCATTTTGCATCTTAAAATCAAAATTTTTCCGGGGGAGGATCCCCGGACCCCCCGCTTTAAATCGGCCAACCGGTGCTAGCAAAAATATATCCCCCCCCCCTCAATTCCATTCTGGATCCACCCCTTATTAGTGTCGTCACATTTAAAAGCACATTTAACGTCACTGCGAGTACTGCTTCGTGTAGTAAAAAAATCACTTTCCCAAAAGTAGTGCTTGGTTCTGAAAGATGCATCTAGTTTGTACGAGGTAAAAAAATATCTATTGGTCACGGAAATGATCACCCGCCATCGGAAAAACTGCCCCATAGTATGGCCAATTAATTAATAAAAACCAGTATTTAAAATTAGCAAACTCCGATGCAGTAAATGTGAAAACATAATGTAATGCAGAAGAATCACACAACGTAAAATCAGCTATAAGGTAAAAATCAGTATGTAAGTAAATAATTAAATGCAACTTTACTGGAATAAAAAATAAAAATATTACATAATGTTTGAAATAATTAAAATATATGTGTTTAATTTGTGAGGATAAAATGAAATGTTATTAATAGAGGAAGAGGTTGGAATATGGGATACCACCTTCTTTCCGTGTACGTCTGTTTTCCGTTCCAACCACTCCATTCCCACATTATTCATCATAATTAGGAGAGGGTGTGAGGGTATTATGGCCTTTTAACAACGAGGTATTAAGGGCCGACGAGGGTGACATGAGGTGAAGGACAACACATCAAACATGCCCGGGCCCAGATACGAACCGGGGACCCCTCGCACCTAAGACCGACGTTTTACCGACTTCGCTACGAGGGCCGGCACCTTCATCGGCTTACAAGACATCGCAGTCAAGGGCTGCACAAATCGCTCCATTACATTCCTTTCGTTTCCTTCGGAACAAGACCTTGCATTGTTTCTCGACTAGAAAATATGTTTGCTAGTGTGTCATGTGATCTGCTGCAAGTCATATTGGTGATTGTACACAACTGTACACCCTAGTCTGTATGTGAAAATGTGGTATTGTTAATGAAATGCAGAAAATCTGCCTAGTAGTGTCTTAAAAGTATAAAAACGTTTGAAACAAAAAGTCAATGATTTCTGTTCGTCAAATTTAGGATGTAACGAAAGGAAAGCAAAGCTACTTGTAATTTTCAAGTTAGGGCGACTGGGATTGTTATGGCCATAAAACGTTCAAGAAACGCCGTGACACACAGTCATAACTAACATGTGCTTCACCACAGACCGTGTCTGTTTTATTGTACGATAGGTGGAGTTGCCGTCTGTCTAGAGAAACTTATTGTTAGCTATACGATTCTTCAGTTGGCACAGTGCTTTCCAAATTACAGCATATTCTCGTTTACATGCGGTGAAATGTAGCAACCTTAGCTGTCAGACTGCATACCTGTTGATATAACGTGGAAGTAGATTAATGCTTACTGATTGATGTCTCTGATAGCACGGATACAGTAGTTTGCATATTCCTATAATTGTTAGAAAACTTGTATATTGCAGACAAGTAAAACTTCAATTAAATACAAATAACTCGCAAATTTTTAAAATATTCACAGGATACTAAATTTCAAATCGATCAGACCAGCAGAATTACTCACATTCACTCAAAAATAAACTAGAAAAGACATGATTATCTTTAAACGGCTGAACAGATTTCTTTGAATCATAGCTGAAAACAATCTCGATCACGTCAGCTTAAAAAAAAACATTAAAAAATCGGTCTATTCGTTTAGGAGGTACGATGTCACAGCAGACACACATATCCACACAGACACGTCAAACTTACAGCCTACTGTAACACCCCTCTTATTGCATCCGGAGGTTAAAAAATAAATGATAAGATCAGAGGAAGGATTTGAAGTGATAACTTTAAAAGAGGTGCGGTGAACTAACTCACCCTCTTTAGGAAAGATTACATACACTGCGTAGCGATGGGAGCGGAAAATGCGAGGCGACACAACGGCTAACCTCTGTGTAGTTCATACGCGCCTGATACATTTCATCCTGAAATGCGACATTTGGCGTGCGCCGCCGCCTCCTGGCGGTATGTATGTATACGCGTGTTGCCTACCTGTTAAGGCGTCACATTTACTACGTACGTATTTTTCCGTTTTCTATAAAACCACTTGAGCGACAATTACACTTTTTTTTTAAATGTATTCATAGGTATAATTTATTTCAAGTAAACAAATATAGGACTGTTAATTCATTATTTATGTGAATAACTTTATTCACAGAGGAATATGATGGTTTAAACACTGAAAAATTAATAGGCATGCATTATCATGATTCTATTTAGAATCGCTTGGATTATTCAGAACCACGCCGACACAGAATAAGGAAAGGTAACGAAATACGACTTCCCAGCCATGGTCGGTTCTTGTACTCAGGCACATCTAACGTTGGTGAGGGGTGACAAGATGTGTACGTAGAGTGGGGCTGGGGAAACAGGAGATCCCCGAGAAAACCCGCCGACCAGCATAATTCCCACATATGATAATCAGGGGACCAACGTCGCCGGGAATCGAAACCAGATCGCCTTGATGGGAGGCGAGTGCTCTGGCCACTGCGCCATAGTAGAATTTCCAGAATCTACAATGTAATTAGACTCGCACCTCAGGACAGACATAAATATATAATTAATTTCAGAATCATTGAAATTAAAGACATTCAAATTAGAATAAAACATTTTTATAATATCCGCAATCAAGGTGGAGTGATAAAATATTCTCCTAATAATAATACTCTATAAAGTACGGTGGTACTTACAATTTTTAGTAGATTCACATGAAGAGTCTTTTCTTCTGCTTCCTTGGTGTATCTGATTCAAACAGAAGAGTCGATGAACATAAATCACTCCTCTTCCATCACCAAAAAATTCCATAAATGTGCAACACACTCCATCGCCATGAAAGTAGACCATAGGGGGAGGGACTAGTAAATATCAAAAAGAAAATCCAACGTAAATGATTATTATAAATCAGGGATGGCCATCTCTATGCCCGCGGGCCAAATACTTGCACGCCACTGTATTTTGAATCGCCCGCCAAAAGCTAAAGCATTTGCACTATATTTCAAAAGGCACTTATGAAAACGTAGTAGGTATAATCCTACTCCGTAGTGTTCGTCAAGTGACCGGATCTACTCAGTCGTCGGATGCTTTAAGGAGCAGTCATAAATCAGAAGAGTAGTTATTAGGTGGCCTTTTTGAAAAAGTACGGCAAAATATGGGGAAGCTGTAATTTCAGTCAACGTTCTGGCAGATCTGTGTTGTTAGGCCTGGTTAGAACAGTGCAGAATGTCCTTTTGTACTGGTATAATATACATAGATATCATTACAGTTGCAAACTAGTAATGTATGTTGCAAAGTAAAGAAGTTCTCTGGCACGGGACGTCCGCTTTTCTGAATTAATCGAGAGTTTACTAAATGTAACGATAGTTAAAAGTGTATGTGCTTAAAACACCCAATTATTACTAATTATATAATTTATTCCATACCTGAATTACGTTCTTTGGTGACATTTTCACTTGATAAACTGCTCCAAGACTTCTTGTTCAACAAAAATACTACGATCCGACATCGTATTTCATGTGAACATGCACTTAGACCACCTTATAACATATTTTCTTTAACTTACACGTGCATGAGTCTGTTTACTTTTTACATACGCTTTCCTGTGTATCGTCTGCTGGCTGCTCTACTCTGCTCCTGAGCAGGGTAGATCTGCGTGGATCTGTGATGAGATCAGGTTGAATATTAAGAGTTCTTTAAAGGCCAGTAGATCTTTATCGCAGGATGTTCTTGACCGATTTACTCGCTATCGAATAGATCCAGTATTGTTTTTATAAGCACCTAAAGTTATTTGCACTGAGAATAAAAATATTTAAATAATTTCTCATTTAGCAATGTTCCTTATCTCAAGAGGAGTGTGCTCGAACTTCAAGAAGATAATGAAGTAAGAATACATGGCAAATGTTTTATAAAATAAAATTGTTAAAATTTTATAAGGAATTATATGTTGAGCTCGTAAAAAATTGTCAATGTGAAAGTTATTTATCAAGGCCCACGATTTAATTTGGTTCAAATTTTGGCCACAGATCTGAATACGTTGGCTGCCCTTGCTTCCGAAAAAACCTTTTATCAAAAATTAGTATTTCATTTTTCCATTTGTTCCTAGTGATTACATAATAAAATAATAATTCACATTTTGTTACAACTGCTTAATTAAAAAAAAAAAAAATTAATTTTCTGTGGACAAAAAGGCCTCGAGCACGTTGGCGCGGTTAATAGGCGCAAATAAATGCAAGCTAGAACTTCATGTACTGCTTAATTAAGGTGATGGTTCTTTTGAGGATGAATCACGGAAGTAAATCCCAGTTTTTGTTTTCTTTTTGTCAATCAATTGTAAAACAACTGGCTGAACTTTAATAAAGTCAAACCTCTTTAATACAAACCTGAAGGGACCAAAATTTTGGCTGTTTGTAATAATGAGGTTTGTATTAACAGATGTTCACTAAAATCTTAAAAAGTTTCTAAAATTTTGGTCACTCTGTTTATCCCAACAAATCAAATACTCTTTTCACCACAATGACTTCCTTTTACTTGAGAACTTCATATTGCATGGTTTAATGCATAAACAAAATTTTTATTAAACATTAAAGTAATAATTTCATTTCTTGTCACATTCCAAGGGGAATAAAATTCGCTTTGTATTATAGAGAACTTCGTATTAACAGGGTTTGTATTAACGAGGTTCCACTGTAACCATATAAATCGGAGGGGAAAGCAAAGAAGAATGGCAGCTGGGGATTGTCTGAGTTTATTAACTGCTATTCAGCAAGTAACTGCAATATTACGTTTGACCAGAACCAGAGTTGTAACCTACCATTTTTGTCAAAAGTACAAGTTACAAACTCTACATAACTCCAACACCACCTCGAGTATCAGTGAAAGCAACACAGTACATGTATTTTAATGTACATGATACAGCTCGCCTGTAAAACCAGTGAAGCCACTT
This sequence comes from Medauroidea extradentata, assembly GCA_003012365.1. Lineage (NCBI taxonomy): Eukaryota > Metazoa > Arthropoda > Insecta > Phasmatodea > Phasmatidae > Medauroidea > Medauroidea extradentata. The sequence continues at coordinate 23,849 of PNEQ01104268.1, forward strand.
TAATCACGTCACAATACTGTTATCACAAATAATGTCAATGAGGCAGCTACTTGTGTAAACACCTTACCACAATATTCACACTCAGGTTCTGTTGAGCAACATGTTTACTCATCCGCAGGGTTCGGCGACATCATTTCATTACTCATGTTATTACAGCTATTGTAGCAGACGATTTGCATCATTCTCTCTCCCCAAAGTCGCGAACACTTTTTTATTCAAGGCAACTTGCATTATGTAACTGTCCAGTATGTGTTCAAGTTGCTAGCATGCAAAACCTTGCATTCTAGCTGGAATCGTTTGAGGCAGTTCTAATGTTCATGCACTTTTTTGTACAAGTTGTTTATGTTTGTATTTGGCACATTTACATACATTAATTTATCTTGACGTCGAGAGCAGAAAATAGACTAAAACCATATATATGTTACAAATCCCAAAAATAGCCCTCATTATTAGAAATTTTTCTAGCATCCAGGAACATTCAAGCAAGCATAGATATTATTCTTGTATGTATGGTACATTCATGGGACTAGTGTACAAGGTGTATAACTTCTTGCACAAGAAAGATGACAGTGTGTACTAGGTGGATTACTTAACACAGCTCCACCTCCTCCATAGGTAGAGGATTTTGAGAGATTTGTTGTTGTTGGTTAAACTGAAGAAGCTGTTGATACTATACCAAGAATGGATGTTGACTCTGCAGACTACGTCCGCTGGCGACACTGCTGATGTAGGTAGGTCTGCCTTAGAAAGACTTAGGGCCGATATTATAAACCTCTTTTGAATGACAACCAACTGCTATTCCCATAGAGAAAGCATTGGTGAGCAGTTGGTTGTCAGGTTGTCATTCGAAAAAGATCTATAGATACGGCCCTTAGTCTGCAGAGCTGACATCCATTCTTGGTATAGTATTAACAGCTTCTTCAGTTTAACCATCAACAACAAATATCACAAAATCCTCTACCAACACCAGCAGCATTCGATGACTTTGTCAACAGAGCCGTCACTTATTTTGGGCACGGTTCCTTTGACAGTGCCAGTTTACCAAGATAACTACAACTGCAACCATTGCAGTGTGTAGTGGTCACAAAACTTTCCTCCTACTACTAGGATTCAGGTTTAATTCCTGGTGAGGTCAATCTCTATTTTTCTCAAGTAGCAAGCATGGTGTATGTTGCCATTAGCTGGGTGTTAAGTTATAATCCTAATTGCACAACGTGTAATTTCAGAAGCTGTGGTAAACCAATCGGTGACCGTGATTATTTATACTAATACAGAGGTATTTTAAAAGGAGTGGTACAACACTCTTTGTCATTGGGATCACACTACCAGTTTTGCAGCAAAGAGTTTGGTAACCAATTTCATACACATAGGCAAGAGACTCGCAACTGTTCAAACCATCCATCTCACATTTTGGACTCGTGCATCTGGTAGAATGTTTTCCACAGAAGGACAGCATAATCAAACACTTTATAAAGTACTCAGTATGTAGCAGTAGCAAACTAAAATTGCTAATCTCAAAGTGTGTATTAAATATACAACATTTATACTGGCATTCACATAGTATCTACTAAAAATAAAGTGCAATAATCAATCCTAGCAGCATCAATAGCAGAAAATCAACATGCACTATGCAAAAATTAGAGGAACAAGTATGATTTCAGTCAGCTAGAATTCCTGACACTATCATGACAAAGACGTCTAGGTGAATGTGTTCTTTCTCAATGTCAAAGGTATAGTGACGCCAGAAAGTGTGACAGAGAAAAAAAAGTCAGAACATTATGATACGTTATTTATGAAGAACAAAGAGAAGAAATTTCAACATATTTGCAAAATAAAGAATTTTCCACAAGGTCACAGCTAACGTAAAATAAAGCCAAAGCTTATATAAGCACACAATGCTTCAAGTAATATGGCAACAAACCACCAAAATTTGGACTTGCACAACAGTAGTATCGTAGTTTACACAAAACTGAATGTGTATGCTGATACGTATTTAATGATATCTGTTTGTTTCAAGCAATGACGTAAAGTGAAAGTACGATATTAAAAACTATGGTATTCTAAAAATTCTAAAGAAAAATAGGTACAGTATCGGTGTGCAAAAAAAAAATCATTGTTATTAAATCTGCTTAGTAAATTTATTAAAAAATGATACAGTACATACTTTTAGTTTCTGAAGGCACTGCCTAAAATTTACACAAATTTTTTTTTGATCTTTTTCTGTTAAATTTGGAAATTACGTATTTTTAACTAAAAAATGTTATGCATTACTACCAACCTACTACAAAAAGCATTTTTTTTTTAAATTCAAGATTGTAGAAACAATTTTTGTTTGCCTTATGAGCAAATTTTTATCAGCAACGTAAAATTTGAAAAAATAGAAGTGCAAAAATTTTATCTGTATATTGAAATATACAGCGCATTTTAATCCCAGAGTTTTCTTAAGAGTTTTCCTTCTGTTAATGATGTTAACTATTTCTAAAACACTGTAAATTCTATGGTTAACAAAACAAAAATTTGTTTTTATTTTTTGGCGTTAAGCGTTTTATTGGCTCGACAATGTTACATTCGACCACTGCAATGCAACAGCTATCTTGAATTTATTGTTTTATTTTTACACCACATCAAAAAAAAAATTAAGGAAGTTCCTATTAGTACTTACTTTATGCCACAGAATTTATTTAACCCAATAAACATGTATTGCAATCACAATATACTGATATGCTAATACAGAACGAGGTGGGCCACCCGAAAAATTTATTTTCATTCTGGAGGATCCAAATTTGGTTCCCTCATCTCCAGCTATCGAAATTTTAATTTTCCACATACTTTCTCTAAATCACGCCAGGCCAATGCTGGCATAGTTCCTTAGTAAACTTGCTGTTATGGACAGAAAATTTTCTTGGTAAGATTTTTTACCAGCTTGTTTTAATACTGTATGTGAGCATCTGCAGCGCTGCTTCATTGTCAATTATGAGAAGTTTTCAACTCTCGTAGTGTCAAGAGTTCTACCAGCAAATTATAGACACGTGGTGTCACAGCAACCTATTTAGATTCGGATAGTCTTTGTAAAATAAAATCCTGCCAGTAACGATGAAGCATAGTTGGAGATGAACACTCAGGACACTTAAGAGTGTGTGGTAAATAAATGTATGCTGAAAACAAATTGATTTTTACGCTTTTTTCTAAGCCAATATCGATAAAATAATCAACGACAATCCTAGATAATGGCAATTGCCAACTTTACGAATATATATTTATCAACAATCACTAATTTGTTATGCGTGATCTCTTGCACTGCAGTTAAATGCACGAGGTTCCTGTGTCAGAGATTGTTCCTCAGAAGTTCGTAACACTGGAAACAATTTTGAACGTTGGCTAAAGCTATTGTCTAGGATTGCTATTGTTTAATTTCCGCAAATTGGCTTCAAGAAACCTACAGTTACAGATGAACGATATTAGTGTTGAATTATGTACCACGCCCTCTTAAACAAGCTAGTGCAAAAATCTTTTAGTGGAAATTTCCGGTCCTCCCTACAACCGATTCCTTTCCCAGTTGCTGTTTTTAGTTGTGAATTACCATCGCTAATAACCTCATTGTTAACAAGACGTAAAATGCACTTTACTGCATTTCACACGCCAAAACGAATTATACGCACACACAACAAAAAATATTAGTTATTACTGGTACAACACTGAGTTGTTTACATAACACTGTTTACAAGGCACTTCAAAGAAATTTTAAATAGTACATATTCTAGTGTACATACTGCTTTTTATTGATATAAACCTTCAAACAAAAAAATTTGCACCTGGATTTTAAACTTAATACAAAAAATGAAACAAAGAGCATCCCCAGACATACCTAACTACAGCAAATCCAAAAAGTACAAAAATGAGACCCTACAGGATTCTTTATACTGGATTATCTAATTCACAGTTCCTGCATGAGGTTCCTTCTGAAAGACATCCGTAATCAGATTCACAATACGTGCTAATGTTGTATGGAAGGTGATTTGCGTCCTTTACAGTCATTCACAATTCATTTTACGCTGTGTGATATTTCTTAATACAGTAGTAAATCAATAGTGTCTATTCTTTCTGAAGGGCGCTGTCTGACTTGGTCGCTATGATATTTAAATAGTGCCGCGAAAATTGATATAGTAAAAACTACTACATGTGTGTGTTTGGTAACTAAAAACTAGTAGGCCTACACGTGTCAGTACAACTACCTACAACATGTCTCAGTCAATAAAATGTAAGAACTGTTACCATCCAACGACCAATTTCTGTTTTCCATTTCAGTTTCTTACGTGTATTTTGGGAGAATGAAAATGGCTACAAATGGGCGTTTTCAGAGTTAACCATTACATTTTTTGTAGACACTTTAGACTTGTCTTTACACGCACACACATCACACTTTAACAATTATTATCCAAACTTCAAACAAAGGATCACTGAAGAGAGAAGGAAAGGTTGTGCCATACACGAATGACAAAAATATTAAATTGATAATACACAGGATTTGTACTACTTAACAGAATACTGTACAATGGGGTTCGTTTTGACAACTTTACATTTGAAATGCGGGGATCAAGACATACAGAAATAGTGATTATAGTAAAAAGATTCTGAATAAAAAATTGTTTTCCATTTTTTCCCCCAAAAACACATGACTAGAGACCTGAACTTTTCGGTAAATAAAGTAGTTCAAAAATGGTGAAACAAACGTTAAAAAGTGGTGAAAAAATACATGAAAAGCGGTGAAAAAATTTTTTCCTTTTTAATTGCAAAATGATTTGTATTTATAAAATAACCAACTTACCTTTCAATATGTATAATTACTAGTACTGTACTGCATCTAATCACTGTCATCTGTAGACATACGCTTACATAAGTTAGTTATTCAATCACTGTCTGCACTTAAACACGTTAATGGAAACCGCAGTAAAAATTCTTTCTCTCATCAACACAAAGTTTCACAACTTACCAATGTAGGTACATTAACCCTACACTAAACCTTAATTTGAGTTGTTATTGAAACAAGCTTTTGTTTTTGAACACTTTTTCAGTTACATAGATTTGTTAAAGGAAATCATGGTCATTATTTCAGTGTTTTCCTCAAGTAAATTGTGCCGCCTGTCAGTCAGAACTGAACCATATAGTGAAAAACCCCACTCACTATCCACATTGGAGCAAGGCAGCCAAACAACTTTCAGTGCTGCACATATGAAAGCAGGAAAATCATGTTTCATCGATAGCAGAATTTCAACCACATCAGGCTGCTTCTTTTCTGACTCCGCTTTCACTGTTTCCTTGAATCTTGTGTGGCTGCGAGCAACATCAGCTGATGTTAGACCTGCTACCTTCATTCCAGGAAGTGTTTGGATTGAAGTGATCAAGTTGTCATTTATGTCATTCAGCACAACACTTGAAGGATTAAACAGCTCACTCTTTATGTGCTTAACAACAGTATCTCGCCGCTCCCAGCTAACACGAGAGTTACAGTATTTGCAAAACATTATATTTCTGTCGCTGGAATGCATACCTTTCGTAGAAAACTCATTTGCCCGAGTAAGGGCACTTTCTACATATTTGGGCATTTTTGCCGTGCCCACCTGCACAAATTGATTGACAGACCGTTTGTAATTAAATGCAACTTACAGCAGTATATTACGAAGTCGCAAATATAAACTGATCATGTTTTTAAAACCAAAAACAGACTTCGTCAAAGGCGAGATTGCGTTCACGAACATTAAACATAAACATAGGCCGCCGCCATCTTCGCCTTCATGAGCACACTGTTTTTCGTGATAACAAAACTTTCGCGTTTGTAAAAACGGTAAAAAAAAATCAATTACGCTACAGTTACGTCGGTAATATTGATCCAATGAACTACCGATATATATATATATATATATATATATATATATATATATATATATATAATTATAACGAACGCAGTATTGATACTTGCGAAATATATATTTTCCTGCTACGTGAACAACCGCTAAATTTAATTCCCGCGTAATCTCGAACTTAACCTCAACGGCCTGCTCGGGCCAGAGCACATCAACAAACATGGCTGGCCGCTGGATTTAGTTTTACCGGCGTCGTAAGCTATTTCTCTGCCCTTGGGCAGAATAATAAGCGAAATGCGAACACATTTTAGGTAAATTTCTTTGTTGGAATGCCGTAAACTGGGATATAATCAAGATTATAATTAATTTTTTTCGATAATTTAATGACCACAACAAAAAATAGGTGTACAGAGTTGGTAAAACCCCAAATTTCGTGAATCTGTCAGGAATTGTTAAAAATTCGCGAAAAACTGTAAAACCGTTGAAATTCGCGGATTCACGATGCGATTTCACGATCGCGAAAAGTTCAGGTCTCTACACATGACACAAAATACAAAAATAATTAATATGCAAATTATTTTGTCTCAAAACTTACAAAACTAAATTGTAAGTTTCTGTAATAGCCAAATCTGAAAAATTATACCATCTTAATTTTAAACAAAATTTAAAACCTTGCTAAGCAGTAATTGATATTCAATTTAAAAGTCATACATCAAAAACATAAAAATTTCATTACTATAAACTCAAACAATATTATTTTGTAAATTTACAGACAGAAAAATTTAGGGTGTAATAATTTTTGTATTTCTTGCGTATTTTTCAAAAACTTGAGAGCAATTTTTTATTTAGAATATCTTTTATTAAAACCACTAATTCTGCAATTCTGCATGTCCTGATTTCCACAATTCAAATCTCAAGTCAGCAAAAGAAACCCCTTCACATTTTCTTAAGTGGTTCATATTCTATTACTGATTTAATATTTTTGTCATCTATGAACTGAGTGATGTTTCCTTCCCTCTTAAAGTAGCATTCTGGCAAGTTACTGTCCAAAACTGCAAGCCAATTAAGTGCTCTGTGCACAGTGGTTATGAGATGGAGAGTGAGCGTCGGGGCCTGCAAATTCCCAGGCCACAGTCACTTAAAATAGCTGCACACATGCAGAACACTTAGCCTTAGCTCTGTATTTACGTTGAGACAGTATGGTACCCCATTTCATTTTAGTGAAAAATGTTAACTACTTAGTCAGGAAAACTTCTTTAAAAAGGTCAAACTTTTATTGTATCTATAGACATGGGAAAAAATTATTCAAACTAACTACAGTATTAAGAGGGGAAACTTCTTACGAGAGTTTGACTGTATTTCACTGCCATTTACTAGGTATTAAACATTTATTTCATTAAATATGTATATCCACCTGGAGGAATTTTCATAACACTGATTTGCTATGTTACAGATTTAATGTGTCTTCATACAGAAAATAATTACACATGTACAATATCATATTTCAGTAGGTGATAACTTTAACACACAAAATAAAATCAAAAACACATATTGATTAAAACACACACAACTGTTGAATTAAAGTATAGTACAGAGTGACAAATTAAACAAAATAGTTCAACATTCACCTGCATCTCTGAAGCAGAGACACAAAGGTGGTTTTAATATTTCTGCATCATTTTGAAGCAAATAAAAACTCATACAGTTAAGTGAAAACAATATTTTTTTCTGAGCTGCTGTGCGAAAACCAAGAACATAAAATTAATTACAAAATATATTATCACCCTCCCCAAACAAAAAAAGTTTTACAATTACAGCCACCTTTTAAAACCCCCAAATTTTTTTAGTCGACATACTGTGCTATACATAAAAGTAATAAAATATCCCAACAAATTTTAAAAATTCAATTATGTAACGTTTTCAATGTGTTTAACCCTCTTTAAACAAATTATACAGTAATAGCATTATATACAAGTTAACAAAACAATACTTAATCTAGAAAGAGGGTCTTAAAAACAGCAGAAATACAAAACACTATTGGAACAACAGTTTACCACTCTATCATTTTGTGGATATAAGTTATACTGGCTAGTTATTACAGCGAGTGAATCCACTTAAGAGCTTCCTTGATGCTCCTGAGGCTGACTCGGCACAGGAAGGTGGCTATGAGCTGGTACTCTGGAAGAGTCCTGCGCCCACCCTCTCTCCCAGACATACGCCAGCCACTCTGGGGAAGGTTCCTCCCCTCGCATAGGACCTTTGTCGTTAAGCACAGCAGCCACTGCAGAATCTACAACAATTTTTGTGTTCGAGATACTGAGTCAATACCAATATGTACAGTAAACAAACCAGGAACCGTAACACCTCGTTATAACGGGACTCTACTGTACTTTGTTATTGCCATACAACTGTTTATAGCAAAACACAGTTAACAGCACACACTAAACACGACACCACACTAATCTAACACATATTAATGTCCGCAAATGAGGAGTGTGTGTTCAAAAGGTGCTAGTTCCATCTTTCAAAAGTTATGGTGAAATATGTACATCCACTCCCCTTTGACCATGATAGTCAAGTTTGGGGTGTGTTTCATGAAGGAAATACATTATTTGCTCGGGAATATACAGGGAATTCGATAGTACTCATGTATAGGAGTATATCATGGACAGATTTAGTTTTTTGTTAGGAAGAGGAAATACAGCACGTACTGAACACAGAAGTGAGAACTATAAATACAGCACTAGAACATAACAAATGAAAATAACAGCCACAACCCACCATTTCGGTAGTGGCCAAAAACGCTGTTGTCAAGAACACGAAGGTGAAAATTATATTTTAAGAATTATTGAGATTTATTATTTGCACAATCAGTTAGTGCGTTTTGCATGGCATATTTTTTAATTCAACGTACGGACGTTTTGTAAATAAATGACACACCACCAACCTAAAAAAAAATTTATGTGAAAAGTAGCAGTTACGTACCAATCTACAGTATGTGTATTGCGTCTGGTTTCTGTTCCACTGGAACTGTTGAGTAACACGTTATGTACTTCGGAAAAATATTTAATTAGCCTATGTAAACCAAGAATTATATACAGTACCTCAAATCAAGCTCACACAACCATACGCTAACCGGGATCGAGGTCTACATTCCAAATTTGTATAATTTTAATAGAACGAACCTTAGTCATACCCCCAATAAGCTGATTTGTGTGACAGGTACAAAGTTTCTATGTACTACGTTCCCCTGAAGAACTGCTACGGATACGTGATGTTATAATGGTTCTTGCTCACAAAAATTATAGTTGAATGTACAGTAGAACCCCGATTTTACGAGAGTCCGTAATTCCCGAAAATACTGTCGTAAAATCGAGGATCTCATCAAATCGGGGTATCCGTTATTGCAAGACCTCAATTTAATGAGACTCTCAATTTTACAACATTACTGTGAGGAACATGCACTTTATTAATATCTGACGCTGTAAACTCGAGGTTAAGCTATAAATACTGTAGTTAAAAATGCAATTTCTTTAATTTTTTTCTCATTTAAAATTTTTTTTAAATAAAGATTTTCTGATGGTTCCTGATGATAGCCTCGTAAAATCGCTACTTCGTAAAATCCAGTACTCGTAAAGTCGGGGTTCTACTGCATTAAGAATTAAAAGCACGAAAGCATTTTTCTTGTTTATATAGATACTTTTCAGGCTAAAAATATTTAAACATTTACTAAAACAAGTTAAGGAGCAATTTACTAGCTGTTATGTTGCCTACAGTTTAGGGCGCATACTTTCGTTACTATTCAGAAATGGATATTTTTCCCCATCTTGAAATTTCCCCGACCTAAAAAATTAGTTTCTGCAAATTCCTAGTTTTGATAAATCTAACAACTGCACTGGACGTGGCCCACATATTTTTAATTTTTCTTACTACTGTACAACATTTTTAGACTTCTGGTTGATACAGAAATGTGAACACGAACAGCCCTCAACCACTGTTAGTTCAGCCTTCTGTACACTGATGGACAACTCAGTATGAAGGACTGTCATATTTATTATCAGTTTGCATTATTTATAGGAAATTACTGGCATCACTGTACCTTATTCTTGTGAATATTGGGTACCTTAACCAACACATACACAAGTGAGATTAACATGGATGTATCAGTAACAAACACAAACCTCATTTGTTGCAGGGATATGGCCTTGTTTGTGAAGCCACGCGCTGGGCGCCCACAGGTGTAACTGAACTACAGTCGCTGCCATTTCTGCACTCAGCCGCTAGATCATAATCAACAAAACATGAGATACACTGACCACAGACATGGCCACAGATCACAGAGTTACACGTGAAGAACTATAATACATAGCTTTACTATAAAAACATTACACAGTACATCAAAGGAAAGCACAAGAATTTAAACTAACACACTTCATGTAGTTTTAGAAAAAAGGTCAGTAACATTTCTTTGGTAGTCAGTAAGAATGTCTCAAGTCCTGTGAAAACATGAAACGAGGGCAAAGCTACATGTTAATATTATGAGATGTATCCCCTATCAACATCCACAAAGTGAAGTAATTAGCCATAAGTAGAGACAAGTGTTTTTCACAACGCACAAAATCGCGAAATTTGTCACTTCTGTCTGAAGTCACGAAATTGATTAATCATGCGAGAAATTATTAAAAAATTGCGCTATTTTGATGCGTTAAATTACGACTGATTTGAGATATCTATAGTACAAATCGAGAAAATCAATTTTCCGACTGCGACTGCGAGTTTAGAGAGTATCGAAAGAGACATGAAAATGGTGGTTGTTTAGGCTGAAAGTAATGCAACGTGTTTATTTAACCTGGATTTACGCGATTCCTGTTAATTTTTGTTTGAAATTTGTAGTGATAAAATAAATACCGTATTATATAGTTTAATACAGCAACATTAACTACGAACAAAGAAATTTACGTTTGTAATGATGATGTGACATATAATTTGCCAGAATGGGTGTCTCGAAAAATGATACAGCAAATTTTCTTCGCGCATTGCATAAAATGCATGGAACGAATGAAATAATTCAGCATAAATTTTCCGTAGACAAAAATGAGTGAATACAACTGGGGTAAAATTGTTAATGTCTCAAAAAGAACATAAAGTCTTTCATTCGTTAGGGCGTTTTTTATAACTTCAAGTAATTAATACTGACGCAGTGCCACAAAATATGACATACATAAATTTATCTCGCAGTTTAAATAAATTGTTAGGCATAATGGAAAACATAGGTTCAACATAACCTCATATTAAGCACTGAATTTTCTGCACTGTTTTTAGATTTTGTCTGATATTACTTGAGAAACATAATACCGATAATAGCTTATTCTTGCGACTAATGTTAGTTTATAAAATTGTATCCTCCATTCATATGTATCGGTGTGTTTTATATGCCTAATCTAACCGTCAAATGTAACAAATGGGTAGATTTTCAACCATTCAGTTAACATATTTGTGTAAACAAAGTTATTTTATTTAAATGTTCAACTAAAAGTTTGATACTTTGCACACATTCATTAGATACCTCCAAAATGTTTGGCCAACGTTAAAAAAAAATTATGAAATTTATGACGAAATGAAATAAAAAATAACAAAAAAAAATCCAACGAAATCACCTTGTCAAAATTAACGAAATCTTGAAAATATTTTCAATAAAAACAATTCTCTCTAGCCATAAGACCTTCTTATCGCTCACTAAGAATTTCTGACAATATAAAATGTCTTGAGATATGTGAAAAAGAACAGAATTCATATTTATACAACTTTAACATTTTTAATAGCTTTACAATAGATGTACTTTTATCCGCACGTGTGTAACACCCACAATAATTCTCAATTTAAAAAATTATATAACTTAAATATTCGTAAATAAGACCATTCACATTCTTCAAGTGTGAGTTCTATGGTTGACACTCCATCACAGTCACCCCCGCACATGAAATAAGCAACACGCCCAAGTTATTTTTACTACAATGTTCACAGCGTGAGTCATGCATATACTAGTTTTGGCTGGCAGGTGACAACAACAGCGTACAGTAATGTGATGACATTGCAAGCAGCTGCTGCAGCCCAGTGTTGCTATGTAGCATGTGCAGGCCTCCGTCCGGCGTTGCCAAGTAGCGCACAGCTGCCAGGAAATTATGATCTTTGTTTACGTAAGTACTGCCCAAATTATTTTGTGTTTGAAAATAAAAAATTTGTTCTCTAAATTGTTTTTGTGTGTTATGAGTTTAAACATAGTTGCACAGTAGTATATTTGTGTTTAAAAGTAATACCCAAAAACTTATTTTTTGAGCAGAAATTTTTTTTATGAAAAGTTGGCTCATGTATAACACTCACCCAAGAGTTTTCGATGCTGCTTTTTGGTAATAAAAAAGTGGGTGTTATACTCGCCTAAATACGGAAAATTGTTTAAAAATAAATAAACTGGCACCCTGTTTAAAACTCGGTATACCTGGGGTGAACTACCCCTTTCTTAACACCCCACATAATATATTCTCTTCATTCACCTGGGACGAACTCCTCTTGAGCAAGCCTACCACAACATTAGATACCAGTGGCGGCACACATTCTGGCAGCTTTGGTAGTTCGCTGTCCTGGTAGCGGTAGTTATACAACAATGGCTTGCCAGTGTCTCTGCTCGAATAGAAAGGATTGCTCATTCCAAACATTTCATAGGCGATTGCGCCAACTGCCCATACATCTGCTTTGCTGTAGTTGATGTTTGCAAACGCTCCAGGAGTAGCACACACAACCTGAAGCAAAAATAAAAACATTAGCGTTAGTCTACAACTTAAATATCTGAGGTTGCAGGTGAAAAAAAGGAAGTAAAAAGTAAAATGAGACATTTTCACTATCACAGGCTGCTTACCATTCACCCCGAAAATGGTGTGAAAACAATGAACCCGAAAGAGCACTGTATTTACATCCCTTAACATAAAATACACCAGAACTGTCACATACTAATAGCAGCCTCCACAACCAAAGAATTACAATACAAAGTCACAATGCTACATGTTTAAAATTAAATTACAGTAAAAAGGATGTACATGTTGATTTAATTTTAAAATACACAAAACACATACTTTAAAAGATAACACAAATGTGTTGCATAAGATGTTAAAAAATTAACATAGGTCAAATAATAGAAACACACAAATTGTAGACCTTTTTGTATTACATAATAAATTATTACTAGGTAAATAACAACAAAATAAAAGACAAACATAAGACCAATCTGAAATATAATTTTTGCACAATAAGCTACTTCATTAGAGTACACCTTGTCCTTAATAACGGTACGGTACGGTACGGTCTACCACAAATTTCATCACCATTTTAATATTTTTTATTTGTACCAGATATTTTATTCTTATTTGTATTCTTTAAAAAAATATTGAAATTTTAAAATTTAGGCTATATTTTCAGTTTCAGCATTTTTTAAAAATACAAATAACTTTTATTCTTTATTTTTATGAGCATGACATTGTAGCCTGCAATGTCTTTATCCACGGTGATTTTTTTGAGTTTGGTATGTCAGTTGAATTTAGTGTAGTCGTTAAAACGGAAACATGCAAAATATGAATTCAACAAGCCATTACGCGAAAACTATGAGAGATAAAAAAATTTCATAAGAGCCAAATTTAGGCACATTCTGTGTCTAAAATAAGAAAAAAAAAAAAATATCTGGTACAAATAAAAAAATTGTGATGAAAATTGTGGTAGACCGCGCCCTTAACACTTCACTACATGTCACACATATTTAAAGTGAAGGAGAGAGAGCGAAAGAAAAAACACACAACTAACATTCAATTAACAACAGTCTTCGATTCAAATTGTGTCCTTACGTCTAAAACAACCAATTTCAATACCTAAATATTTAAAAAATTAGGTCAAAATTGCATACTTTTATTACAGTTTGTCTTTAACAATAATTGGTTTAAAACAAGTTAGTTACCAAATTAAATCTTTTTATTTTAACAGCAGACATTTTCTGAATAAAATGATACCCTAGAAGACAACATTTACCAATCACAGTGTTCCAAAAAAACTCTTGAGTGATGTGAAGACCTAGAAAATTACATCCATAAAAAATAAATAGTAAAACAATTATACACTACATAATATAAAAGCTGTTAAAATGTAGAAGTCATACCAATCAAATGATACCCAAGAGGTACAATAACTAAAATTTCTTACGTGTAGATACCAGATTATTTCGTGACGCAAAATTAACTGCAAAATTATAGTAAAATCAGTTGACACAAGAAATATGTAAGAAATTCTAAGTTTCAAGAAATTGTTTCATGCCAAAGTTGCAACTTTTACATTACATTTTGGCTATGACAATTGCTCCATAATACGTACACAATTATGCTGAACAAAATTAAAATCAAACATGTATTTGTTAGTAATATCGACAGGATCTGTTAAGTGCACATGCAAACACTGTAAAATGTTAACAATTTTTGCCGAGGAACACATGACAATATTTGCAGGTAAAATTTGCATTTAAATTGTTTACATTAAGGTTTTGGGTCCTGTGAAACTTACAGTTATTATTTGAATAACAAAAACTCATAGTGATATAAAATGTTTACTTCTTCACTTCTATAGAATCAATGACCAACAAAACCAACGGATATTTCTTCGTATCTCCGCACAGTGCTGCGCGAACGTGCACAAAGCAAGCAGACAATATGCATCAATTATTCCATAGCTGTCATTATTGAGATGTCTTGATATACATATATAGTTATGGACTACCAAAAATAAATAATAACACTAGCGAACGTGATGAGATAGGATAGATGTTTACGTGATGTAAATCATGCCTAAAGTTGTGTCTGTTTTCGAGCATGCACAAGAATTCTAAAGTGAGGGATGATGATGTTCATGGACTGAAGGAGGACTATACAGTTTTCGTATCATTGGTAGCGAAATACTATGGTTGCCCGTGACAAATGGGGATTTTGAATGTGCACTTTCTGCATATGGCAATGTTCAAACAGACAAAAGATTTAACTTGACTCAATCATCCAACTTAGAAATCATGCTGACAAACATACACATTTTAATTAGTTTAATAAAATTCTTGTGATGTGTATGGGAAGTACTTACTTTATTTGCAACAATGCCAGTATCATATTGTAGAATTTACATGTTCACATTGTCGTTAAGCAAGAAAATTTTTTACCACTTTTACACCAAAATGAGATTTTCAACACTTAATACTGTACATCCAAATACAGCATGATTTTTTTAATACTGATATCAAGTTTTATAGTATAGGGTCCCTAATTATGCGGCAGTGGCAAACGTCAACAGAGTACGGTAAATGTAATGTGGCGTCCCAGCACACACACTTAGATCCTCACCCTGTACAATGTGGCACGGAAAAAAAGTTGAAGATTGCGTTTCAATGCTCTGTCAGAATGTATTGCTGTGCAGCATGCTGTACCAACTAATTTCATTACCACCAGAGTGAAGTTATTATGTGCATCGTGTTTACAAAGTGCTACATTTATTTTCAGTTAAATTTAAGCGCCATTCAAAAATACAGTAAAACACTGATCACATTCAAATGGTTTTTCCCTTAAGTTTGAATAATTTTTACATTTGCTATGCACAATAAAATAGTAATTTGAAAGTTTAAGATGTTTTCCTGGTTAAAAAGTATGAATTTGTCAGTCCCTATGAAACAGTGTAACAGGTTTTACTAATTAATTTAACATTCTTATATTTTAAAATAAAATTATTAATGCACAAGTATATACGTCTTCGAGAACGTAAAATAAAGCCAGACAACCACATATTTTTTTCGGGTTGTTATAAGTTCACAAGTGCGATGCAAACAACAATTTGAGCACATAACATACTTTTTATCACATTATGAGTTTTTACCGACTTTTCTTTTACAAACGTACCTAAAATAATTTTGCAATGCAATTTTTACCCCCTTAATTTTATTTCAATTTTCTTGGAGTTATTTTATAATTATGAACTCAGAAGCACATTTTTAATCAATTTTTAATGTCATTTACTTTGCGCTATTTAAACGTTATAGCCTTGCACATGTATTTCAGGCAGTTCTTATAAAGATTTACTTGCATTTTTAGTGAGAATTTTTTATTTTTTGCTGCGGAGCGGAAGATAGGAAGAAGAGAAGCCACAACTTCTCACACTGATGTTGCGTGTGCAGCCTACCTCAGTAGACGTGTGCCAAGTGCATTCTAGCCGAATTGTTTTTACCGTATGTCAATTTCGCTCCATTAATGGCTGCAATTTAGCAGTTAAGGGGAACTGCTGTATGTTATCACTGTTTGCTTATTAACAGTTTTAAGTAACCATCAATCACAATTTCTCACATTTTTTAAATAAATTTTTTAACCCCTTAAAAATTTTAATATAGTACACTAGACCCCTGATTTTACGAACCCTGGATTTAACGAAGGTAGCGATTCTACGAATACAATCTCAGGAACCCTCAAAAAATAACAAAATTATATGACAAAAAAAAATTGTAAGGAATTACGTTGACAATGATTAAAACATACTGTATCTAATTCACTGCATTAAAATATGAATTGTAGAGTTGCAGTTATTACTTGGTATGTCACAATATTAAAAATAAAAAAAGAATAGCGAAAATCCGTTAAAAAATGCGGCAGTGACAGTTTGAAAACCGAGCGACGGCGGCGCCTGTGCCAAGCCGGCCGGGCTGTCTCCAACTACATTTAACTATAGTACAGCCTCCTTCTAGGCTGTTTCACAACGTCTTATATCTCTCTCACCTCGCGCCGAATTAGTTTACTTTTTTACACGAACCCTATAAATAATAGCGTGATATTTTTCTTTATTGCGTTGACACCATACGTACTTAAAACAATTAACTTGGGGCATAATTTGCTTAAGCAATGCGTTACTGCGTGTCGTAAAACGTGCGTTTCACAAGTGAGCACGATAATAGCGCTACCTATTTTCCAAGTGTAGAAACATTTGTCTCCGGGTATGTCGAACTTGGAAAATAAATAGACGTTCGTGTATTACGTAATCCCGGAACTCCTAATTTATTTTTACCGCACATACTTACTGTGAAAGTGATTATTTTCAATCACTTATACGTGTAATTCTCGACGATTTTAGGTAAGAACGTCACAAAATGGCGTTTTTGGAACAACGTCGGTATATGCTACGGTGCCGCTATCTATCTGCCATCTTGTGAACGTTCGTACAGTTGCGCTATCTGTCCGCTCTGCACGCTACTAGTATATACATTCTCGTACAATTAATCAACAACGTCGAGAGAATGTTTTTACGTTAAGTTATATAACACTACGCAATGAATAAATACATCCGCTTATTCCTTCTTTCTTTGGTGAATAATTAACAAGGGCATTTTACTAGTAAGGAATGCCTACTTTTTTTTCCATTAAACGCTACGCAAATCGGGCTATTCGCTCGTGAGAAGGCACTCGACAGCTCTGTTTTCTCTCTTTTTTTAGGACAAAGGTCGATCATATCTATTGTTTAGCGGTTCTTTTGATCGTAAGACGTCTGCCTATTGATATAAATTTATATCTCAACTATCACTTGTGTTATTTTTCCGTTAAATGCTACGGGAGTCGGGCTATTCGCTCAAGAGAAGACACTCGGAATCTCGATTTTCTCATTTTTTTGGGGACAAGGGTCGGTCATATCTATCGCTCAACAGTGTGACGTCTGGCTACTGATATCAATTTATGTTTACATTATTACGTTAGTTAATTTCCCGCAAAACGCTACGGAAGTCGTGGCCTAGAGACACTTTACAAAAAAAATTCAATTTTAAAATTTTCTTTAGGGGGGAGGGGGGGGGGGGAATAAGCCGCTATCGAATTTACGAAGGTAGCGATTTTACGAATGCGATGAGAGGAACCGTGAGTATTCGTAAAATCGGGGGTCTAGTGTACTTGTTTATTGACACCTCATGAGAATAATGTTGTTAAATCGAGGTTCTACTGTGTAGACACATTTACATGCAGTCAGAAATCAATCTAACTCGCCCTTGACTGGCATTATCATATGTTAGATGTGTTATCTATTTGTCATTTTTCTTTACATACACAAATCACTGGGTAGAATTTTTGCATGTTTGTACAAACCTGCAGGCTATACACATACATTTATCAGCAATAATGAAAGTGACAGAAGCCTCACCTCTGGAGCCATTAGTGCAGTGTTGCCACCCCGATCTGTGTCTTGAGAATGGTAAGGCATCAGTAGGCCGTGATCTCTGTTAGCCAGACTGCAGCCAAAATCAGTAATGGTCAGCAAAGGGCACGTGTCATCCCCTTCTGACATGTCCAAGAGAATGTTATCACTCTTGAGGTCCCTACAACAAAATTGTGATCCGATAAACAAGTGTGGAAAATACGCTTGACATAAGCACTGATCATTCGACATACAAAAAGAATGACTCTGGTACAGAAGATGCTTTTATTAGACTCTTGAATTGTATTTAACGTACGTTACTCCTTACTCAGCACAGAGTGAAAAGTACAATTAGTAATAAGTAAGACACATGAGACTGCACTGCATATTTTTCAAATTTGTAACTAACCCCCACCCCCATCCAAAAAAATATTCACAAACCCATAGCTGGATTTATGCTTGAATAGCACAACTATCTGTTACAACTTAAGTACCTCAATAAATAATTTTTCAAAAATTAAAAATATGTCTATTGCATATGCACACACAAAACTTGGATTAGAGGAACAAAAATGAAAAGGATACAGAAAAAAAGGTCACTGAAAGTGATTAGCTTTTTATATTTACAAAAATTTTTCTTGAAAATTTGTAAGACACACTTGTAGGTAGTCATAATTTCTTTAAAAATTAAAATCTGTGTGTTTGTTGGGGCAACCCAGGTGGCCGAGAAGACCGGGCCATGATGGGTGCCCAGGCACGCCACTCTGCCATGCACTACTGCACGTACGCCAAAGCAAGCAGAGACCATGTACTGAGTCACTGCTGCATGCAACTTCTGAATCAGTGTGCAGTGTGACAATCCTATATGTGGGACACACCCCTGACAGCGTGTACAGTATACTTATAAATATTTTTTTTTTTGCTTTCTTTTTTAACAGTCTTAATAATTTTGCATCAGTATAACCTAAATCTAGTGACAATTTATGGTGCCCAAGAATTGTTGTCAGGTCATAGGAATTATTACAGTGAGGTTTAACTATACAGAATGACACTCAACAAGTGTTACAGACAGGGCAACAACCAGACAGTGTAAACAACACGTGCCTGGCACGTAGTAAACAGTGTCTGCACCACCCCATTTGGTGCTCTGCCGCTGGACGTGCTGTGAGGTACTTGGCCATTCTTACGCTATCTTATTCCAAATTTATTAATTTTTTTCACCCTATTCCTCCTTTGTTTAACGTTCACCCGACGTCTGTACAGGTATCCAGACCCCAGTTTACCAAACTATCTGTTTAATGGTCAGTGGAAGTGTGATAGTGGGTCTATAAGTCGCCCGGTTAAGTGTCGGACCCGGCCTACAACGAAAGTTTGTGAGAAGAGTATGCGCGAAATTGTAATATGTGAAGGATGTCACACTGAGACCTGGTGTGCAATACGTGGTTGGGAAGCATATATAGGTACAGTGAAAGCATGAGTACAATTGTGTACACAAACAGAGGCTTGGGTATAATGTTGAAGTCTCCCTTCTGTAATGTTATGTAATTTTGTACAATTTACGTAATTCTTTTATCATGGGCAGAGTCACGTAAATTTCATGACAAAGTATAGGAGTGTTCCTTTGTTAATGCTAGGAGTGTATCCAAACCGTATCTTGATGATTAGAGGGCTATAATCTGAGTTAGGTGATTGAGCTTTATGAACAGCCTGTAGTATAATGTATTGCGCATGTGGGCAGCGTGGGAGATGCAAAGCAATTTATATGTATTTTATCCTTTATGGTCGCCTGTATTTAATTTGGTACGGCAGTGTGCAGAGTATGGTGTTCTGTTGTAATCGGGATGCACTGGTAGATATTAAATATTCATATTTTTATTGTGTGCTGGCGATTGCCCTGTTGGAAACGCGTCTTCCCACAAGGAGCAGGGGGACCCTGCTGGATCGTTGCTTGGCCTTAGCTGCATTGGCACGCTGGAGGTCGGACGTCTCTGCACTGGGTGTGTCGTTATCTTTATTTTTTTCTGAGTTCAGTGTTGGGCCTGAGTGCATCCATGCAGGGCGGAAGGGTGGTGATTTCATTTTTTAAAACGCTGAAGAATTTTGGTATCCATTGGCTTATTTTACGTTCGTGGCAGTGCCCTTTTTATGTTGTGAAGATAGCTCAAGTTGAGCACACGGCAGTTTGCTTTGATATATGGGCATTAAAGGTACAGTGGTGATTCCAGTGCCGCCTTACACGTATTTCTTCTGTAAAATAATTACGCACCACCTACGAACCACTCCAATTTCAACGAGATGCTTGCTGCTGAGAACCACGCACCCTTGTGTGGTTGCCTGAACTGGTGCACCAGTGGAAGGTCACCACAGTGTCCACTAAATGTTATACTTGAAACCTTGTCAGTCGCAGTAGCACAGACACATTTGCAGAGTTTGTAATGATATTGGTGGTTCTTGATAGAATAAGCACTTAAAATAAGTTCTCCAAAAATTTCTACTTTCAGCAAGTTCGTATCTTCCCGCACATAACGGCTAACCAAATTAATTGTCGAACCCCTCTGGACACAGCACTTTATGTTAGCGTGTGTAAGAGAAATTGTGCAGTCAATAGCAATATTTTGTAAATTTAACTATGTATAGTCGAATGTCACAGTTAAAAAAATTAATGTTGTTGAATATAAGCAGTAACAGGTACCAGTTTGTGACACTTGTTAAATGTCACCAGTTAAAGAAATCTGTGTAAGCAGCGTAGTTTTCACAAGATGTGTCCTGGAAACCTGTAATATCTGGCAACAAGTATTAGATAGCGGCACTAACCTGTGAGCAATCCTGTGCATGTTCATGTGTAAGACTCCTTCGAGAAGTTGAGTCAAGAGCAGTACTGCAGTTCTAGGGCTCACATCATGATCCAGCAGATACTGCTTCAGGCTGCAGTCGTACCTGCAACACCAGACCCTCTCTCCAGCCAACACCATTCCCTAGCGAGCATGCCATGCAATTAAATACTGTACCATCAGCCACTCTGTCAGTGATAAGACTACTAGAAATAGCACCAAACAGTCTATTATACACCTCTGTGTTGCCACTGTTTGACAATAATTGCATTATGTTCCAAGTCAACATTGATTCAATACAGTTCCAACATTGTTTAAGAATAAAAGAAAATTGAGTAAAGAATTTATAAAAAAAAAAAAAAAAAAAAAAAAATAGCAAGGAATTAAAAAAGGTAGCAAAAATATTATTAGTGTTTACATGCATGTTCAGGGAGCCTAGCAGTAGAGTTGCAAAATTTTCAGAAGTTCTGTGTTTCAAGCAGAGGGAGGGAGAAGGGTGGGGGGAGATTTATATTGTAAATTTAATATCCCAAACACATATATTAAATGTTTGCAAAAATATTACTTTGACAATAGCATACCAACTGCTGTTGCTACAAGATAACTAAAATATTCATTTTCTCTACCTATCTTACTACTATACACTACATTGTCTTTTCTACATTTCTGAATCACTGCAATTGGACCTAGGCTCTGCAAGTGACACAGATAAGATAACTGTAATAGAAATATTTTAAGCTGACTAGGGTTATACTAGTAGTATCACATTTAATACTATCTACATGGGTAACTCAATGCATCCAGCCACTGTTCTTTGACCCATGAGTCGCAGAGGCTAGAAGTGATGTAAAACAGTGCATTTTGGAAGCTTTGTTTTCTCATTGTACATTCCATACAAGACCAGGCAGATGTGAGTTATCTATTTATTTTTATTTTTAGCTATAAGGAAAAATTGTCAGATGACGCAATGATAATGACACTTTCTGGCTCAGAAAGGAATTACAGAAACTTAATACCTTTCAGTGAGATGATGCACAAAGGTATATAGGCCTAAATACAAACATTTACCACAATATTTTTTTCCAGAAAGACTGCGAATACAATAAAATACAGTTTCCAATCTCTTTTACTTGCTGCATTTGATATATTCTGGTATTAGTTTAAAGTTAATTAAAATTTGTTTTCTTTCCTATTTTCTAATGAAATGAAAGTTTCTGTCTGTATAACAATAGTACTTATAGAGTATTTTTCACAGTGTTCTCAATAATGTAGCTCTAAATTATTTTATAAAGGTGTCTGTACAAAACATGTGCCATTAATTAAAAGTTTGAGTGAACAACTAAACGATAAATATTGCGGCTTTAGCAACCACTTACAGTTTAATCAAAATATTTCCTTTATACGAATCAAAGAAAAAAAATATTTAAGACTAGGCATAACATTCATTACCTGCTTTGACTTTGCAGGGTGCAGGCTGTCACTGATATTGATGTGTATTTGTAAAAAAAAAATGGATGTATCCAAAATAGCAGCGACCAAAAAACCCAAGTTTTTTAATGATCTGTCACCACAACACATTCCACAGGGTGGCTAGCAAAACCAGTAAAAAAATTCTCTGACTTTTTCAGGTCTTATTTCCCTGAGCAACAAAATATCAATAAAATTAACAAGGCTTGGGTAATTAAGAAACGTGTACCGGCCAAACTATTATGAAAACTGTTTTTAGGGATGTTATAAGTAGTGTAAAAAAAACATTTTTGATAGGTTAAGTTAGGTTGTTAGGTTAGGTAACAATATTTTATGCAGGGCAACTTCTAATGTCTCTAAAAGCTTGACATAAAATTTCTTACTAACCTGACCTAATTTAACGTCTGTAACCTAATTTAACGTAAACAAACATAACCTAACCCAACTTAAACCAAAAAATTACGTAGGACTACTTATAATGTCTGTAGAAACCTTTTTCATAATAAACTATATGTTTAAAATCAATCGTTTGGCCAGTACACGATGAGTAGTGATACTTAATATTTACCTTTTTTTGTGAAGCTGAACACTACTAATCAACATAACTTCACCTTGCATAAATTCTATCATATCTTCATTATTTACAAAGCAACGAAGTCCTATGAATATTCAAATAGTACAACAATTTTCACTTATGTCAATTTACTTTCCACTTTTAAAATGCTGTTGTGAAGTTATGGAGAGAAAAGCTCTCGATACCAGAGTTAAAAGCATTTAATAAGTTGTCTAAAAACATATGTGTAATACCTGGTCACTACACCATCACTCTTTGAATCC
This sequence comes from Medauroidea extradentata, assembly GCA_003012365.1. Classification (NCBI taxonomy): domain Eukaryota; kingdom Metazoa; phylum Arthropoda; class Insecta; order Phasmatodea; family Phasmatidae; genus Medauroidea; species Medauroidea extradentata. The sequence goes on from PNEQ01104268.1 coordinate 47,079, forward strand.
CAAAAACATACTGTAATGTGCACTTGATGTTTTTGAGAAACTTTGTTCAATGAGTCATTGAAACAAACTACAACTTTCTTCCCCTCCAGCAATTAACTCATTTCATCCATGAAGTACGATGCAAGACCAAATGTGATGTAAAAACCTTTTCGCTGTAACTGAAGTTTCTTTGCTGTGACACTAAACTGGAAACATTGTTGTTTCACATGGCCCGGTTTTAAAAAAAGCATCTAGGCCTACCTTCACAGTTTAAACTCCCAGCCTACTTACAGTTTTCTGCCTTCAATGTGGCTCATAACTAGGGACTGGAAAATTTCGCGAATTCAATGACCTGTAGGCTAGAATCCATTATACTATGCATACTCAAGCCCCGACTATTTGTCCACTAGCTGCTACTCAGTGGAACAACAGACAATGAACGAATAGACGTGGCTTGAATATGCATAGTACAATGGATTCTAGCATGCGGGTCATTGAATTTGCGAAATTTTCCAGTCCCTACTCATAACAGAACGACGGCCCCAAGTTGCTTAAAAAAACTAACATTGCGGGAATTGCATTTTGCAGAGTTATCACCAGGATCTTCGTTATTCATTTAATAGTAGTAAGTAGGATCGGTTAACTGATACAGTCTCTTTCTTCCTGTCATGACTGTTTTCCCTAAATTAATTATGTTGTGGAAATAACACTCACTGAACATACATTTCCAGATATTTTTAATGCACTCAATCATTTTCATAAACGCACACGAGATCACGTTATGCTGTAACTTTTTAACACACTGTCACTGTACAAGCCAAAAAATTCAGGCGTGTTCCTCCATTACGCGGTACGGTAGATAAAATACAATTTAAATGTAAATCCACAGACTTCAGAAATGATCAGAAGATATTAATACTCGCATGAACCACAGCAAAATATTTGTGCCACGGAAAGTAAACAATAAACAACCAACAACAATTAACGAACGTATCAGCATGCTGCACGGTAAGAACAAAAGCGAACCGAGAATCCTATGTTGCCAAGTCCACGCCTTCAATTTCTACTATGAACTCTTGGGGAAAAATACCACAACTGTTTAAAGCCCACATTATTAACTAAAAATTCATTAAAATTTATGGCATTTTGCAAACAGTACACAAACATCACGAGAGAGTAATTTTTTACCACTGTGGAAACTTGAAAACATCACAACACATTGTCAGGGAGACCATTGGTCTGGCAACACTGGCCGGAATCACTAAAAATGCTGGTACAAACCGCCCAAAAAATTGTTATTTGAAACGAAAAAAAAGGTACCACGTGTCAAATCCACTGTTCTACACAACTACAATATCGGTACGAAAAAATATTATGGAACTAGAAAATTGGTATATGTACCAAGCAAATGGTACGTTGTGTTTGCAGAAATGTTTGTTTACCAAATTTTTAAATTCTGGTTTTTTTTGGGAATCCCCTGACTTTTTCCCGGTCGGTCGCCACCCTGTTCCAGTAATAACAGTTTACCAACCAGCAAAAACTCTATATAAACAATAACATTCAACAATATTTTTTCTCCTTGTCTATTCAGGTCTAGCCAGCTGACAAAAAAAAAACGGAAAGCACTCATCCAAAGGGAACAGAGGCTTCTGCATGCGTACATATATGAAAATAAAGTACATACTGTAGGTTAAAGACATTTGAGTGCATGTTCACAAAAAATACAATGTTGGAATGCAGTACGTAGAATCCTCTTATAGTGTTCCCACTTATAACATTTTCCTTGTTATAATGCTACATTAATTTGGTCCTTAAAACTGTTTTGCAATAGGAAGTTACCCTTTTATAATGTTTTCCCATTTATTAGGTAAAATTTTTTTGTGTCCCTTGAGAAACAATATAACAGGGTTCTATTTACTGTATTTTTTTTTGGGTCGAGAAGTCTGGAGGAGTTTATAAAGTAAAAATTTCGCCAGAAAACATAAATCAGGTATGGAATAAATTATTGTAATTATTACTCACTAGGCCTTCTAAATATACAAATTAATATTTTTAATTTAGTTTCATATATGTAGTAAACTCTCAATCAATGCAAAAAGTAGCTGTTATTTGTCAGACAACTTCCACTTTGCAATCCCGTATTGCAGTATACAGTAGGTAAATTATTGGTGATAAGCTCTAGCGTTTTGTATGGTATACATTACTAATACACAATTATAATGCTATAAACATACATTTTACAAGTATAAAAGCATATTCTTTACTGTTCTAAAAGTACAATAATACAGTTATGCCATATTTGCAACTGAAATAGGATACTGCTTCTGCAGATATTGCCAGATTAATTTAAGTAGGCAGCCAACATACTACTACTCGAATGTATGTACGCTCGGATGAAAACGTTAACATTCAACGACTGAAAATATATGATCACATGATCAATACTACTGAGTAGATTATACCTATAATATTTTCGTAAACGCTTTAGGTGATCAGATCAGAGTCATACAGTACCTGTAAAACAAAGGGGTTCAACATTTGTTTGAAGGGGTGTGTTTCCGGTTTCTGCATTTGACCATGGCACCACTTGCATTTTTGTACTAATAATGTGAAGATTTTTTTGTGTGGTAAATTAGTTTAGTGATATTTATTGATTAAAATGATAAAAAAAAAAAACTTTGATAGCAGGGGAAAAAAAAGAAAGCCAAGGAACAACCTAAAGAAACACATCTGTCATATTTTAAGATGACTGTTATAGCCGACATGATGGTTTAAAGAATGTAACGTGCAAAATATTATAAAATTTAGATTCCACATATTTATGATTCATTAGTAATGTAACAGACAGAAGTACAAGTACTTACAGTTGATACTTGTAAATATGTACACACACACAAAGTGACGACACACATTTTTCCGCAGAAGCGCGATCGCGACGTTTCGCCAGTATTAAACTGCCGCCCGAGGAAGCCAGTTTAATACTGGCGAAACGTCGCGACCGCACTTCTGTGGAAAAATGTGTGTGTACCTATTTACAAGTATCAACTGTAAGTACTTGTACTTCTGTCTGTTACATTACTTTGTTAGCCTAGCAGCCTATTTCCTGCCATTCTTATGTTTTCATTATATTTATTTGTTAAAATAAGGTGGATCATCTGTATTAATGCCTGCATTAATGCTGTGTGTAGCGTAAACAAATCCTCCTAAAATGTGATTCCTAACAGTTATAATTTTTATTTATTTTATTAGATTAATTTCTTGAGGTTTTTTTTTTTTTTTAATTAAATGGCTAAGGTTTATCACTATGACACATCCTGACTAATTTCTTGCTCATCTGCATTAATTTAATGCAGTTGGTTGTGAGCCAAACACTGGCCCAGTTTACTCTGTCGGGCCGAAGGCCGTAGCAAATAAACTCCCTGAATGCTTAGCCCCACGGCTAAGCCCACAAAAATGGGGCAAGAATCAAGCAAAACTCCCACCTATTCTTAAAGATGTAGGCTGCAAGGTTGGTCAACTACATTCTTGAACAAAGAAACTCGTGCAAATTCACTGATCATAAATATATTTAGATACTTTCAGATTACAAGCCTTTATAGGTCGTTCGGAATAAAGTGAACACTAAATATTTAACCTTTGAAAAATATCACTAGCTGTTACTACATACAGTTCAACATTACCGATAGCCACTTTACTGCTTGTATGGTTGGCAACGAAATAACACAACATAGTTCCGTGTTTATTCGTATTTAAATACAACAATACTGAAACAAAAATCAACCGACAGCGATATAGTTGTATTTTATATAATTAATAAACATATTTTTTTATCAAACTATATAGGTACCTATTGACTGAACAATTTATCTTCTGCCTATACCATGAAATACAAACATCCAATAGAGCTTCGTGCATCGTATGCACTGTTCTAATTTACATAGACTCCAAACGTCGATCGCCCACCACAAAGAACAATAAAGTGCCCGATGCTTATTACTAGTACAATTGGGTCATTTTACTCTTGAATTTCTCCATCACAACTCATTAATACCTCTCACAGCATTCATCCACACACAGTCTCCAGCAATTTCACGGAAACCTACAGGTTAATAGACAATCCCCTTTTCCCGAGGGCAACATTAAATTTCCACAAACTCGCCCGGCTATACAAGTCCAGGCACAACCACCTTTTCCGTCACTCGGAGCTCCAGGTCTCGCTTAAGGCCCCGCTTGAGATTAACGGAAGCTAGATGATCGCCATAAGCCCAAGTTTAGTGGACTCCATTGGCGATGAATGCAACGGCACGGAAAAGGTCGGGGGAGACTCACCCATATCTTAATGTTCCACCGTCAGCTTAAGTGGACTCACCACACAAGCAGCAATGTCCCTTGGCAATGCTCCTGCCCACTTTACCAAGCGGCGCAGAGAACCCCCATGAAGTCTCGGATACCATCTGGCGGCACTCGTTAATCCGCCATGTTACACAGTGAGGAGGGCTTCACGGTCTAGACCACTCCTCGTCCACGCCCGACACAAGAGTGAGTGCTCTTTCTCGAGCGGCCCCCAGCTCAGCTTGCCGATGCACGTGCCCCTACCGCCAGTCAACGGAACCAGCCCACCCCCTCCCCTCCCAGGCCTACCCCTCCATGGCCAGTGGAGTGGGAAGTCCGAAGAGGAAAGGGAATGTGCCGGCACCGTCAACTGGGGCCTCCACTATTGTTCACCCGAGCCGAGATCGAGACCTCGGGAAAACCAAGGAGAAACCCTCTGAATACCCAAAACACAACCTGGACTCGAGACTCACCCTAGTCACTCCTAATAGGAAGTCCCTTAAGAGCTTCAACCTCCTTCAGGACAACCCGCTAATTAAGGGTTATTGTTCAGTTGTTAATTTCTGTCTGTAACAATTAAATTCTTTACTATACAGTAAATTACATTGTACACAGATTTTATACCTGTAGTACAGAAAAGTGGTATCATTACATATTAATTCATACAGACGACTTCACATCATTCAATAATTAATAAGTTACCGAACAAGAATTCAAATAATTCTGATTTAGACTTGACAAGGCTCCTGGTTTGATAAAGGTTATCGTTATTTTCTTCAAGGAAACAAATTTTATTTTGAAAAACATATTTATATTTTATCAGCAGCGTAGTTAATTTTCAAGTATGAAAAATGCTTAAATAGCTCAACTCTGCACTTTCAAATCCAAATTTTCCCAGTGGGAAAGCCACCCGGACTCCCAGCTTTATGAAGAGGTTATGTACGAAAAGGGGTTGGAGGGGGGAGGGGGCAGAATTCGTATCTGTCCCGGGTGCCGCAAAGACATGGCTTACAATCTCGTAAAGACGGAATCTAAATACCAACGAAAGGTCAACAGAATTCTACAACTAACACAAATTATTTTATAAACGAACAGCAGTCTAATACAAAATGTTACAAACTTACACGGCAGAAACACACAGTAGGAATTCATTACTTACAAACTACAATACTATTGAATAACAGCACACATACCGTTTCATGACGAGGAAGAGACTCATGTTCCTTCCATAGCCCTCAGGGTTGATACGTGCAGGCAGGGCTTGAGGGTACAGGCTCAGTGACCCCGGAAGGGAGGGTATATAGTCGGTGAATACACAATGCATCTTCACTATGTTCGGGTGGGGCGGGAGAGTAATCTTGCTTCCAGCCATCCTGCAACAAACAGAGGAATAGTCTCTGAATACTCACCACATAGCAGCAGTGAAATATATCCAATATAAACCTGATAAGACCAAAATTTTTACAAACTTAATTCAATTAAGTTTGTATTAACAGGTGGTAGCCAGAACTGTATTACACTCACTAAATATTTACTCAAAAAGATGCTAAAACTTCTTTGGTTCTTTCTTACTTTTATTTGTGTACTTTATTTCAATGAACATTTTTTACATTTCTCATGCCCTCCTAACACAAAGCTATCTTCTATCCCTTGGATGAGATTGGCAAGCATATGTTTGTGTACCTAATACAAGTTCTAAAAATTAAACTACTACATCCTGTATAGAATGCTCAACTCTAATATGTCAATAATTAAAATACAATACTACAAATTAAGTTAAGATAATATGGAAAGCATGCAACAGAAGTACTTGCTTCCAGGATACTGTATAACCGTGTAGTGGTACTTAGCCCCTAACTACAAAAAAAAAAAAAAAAAAACTTTTCATGTTGTCTCCTCAAACTACCACGGCATCACGTGCGGCAGATAGACAACTCTGATCTCAGGGCATATCGTGGGTTACGAAGGCGTACAAGAACACGGTAATTAAATAAAGTCAGTTCATATGAATGGCACTTTTACTAAGTTGCAAAATTGCTTGGCATTACAAACAAAGGAACATGCTCCACCGGTGGGCTACTCAAACAAATTATTGCAATTCAGGCCATTTGCAAGAGTTACAAATAAAAGAGTTCCTTCAGGTCCACGCGCATCACGCTCAAACGCCTCGGCAAACTTGTACCAAAGATACCATGCCACTCAAACACAATACAGTGGCTGCTGTTAAGCGGTGAATAGATAGAGATGAAATAAGAAACAAAGCTAATTCAACTTAAACACATGGCTCTCGCCATCACGTAGTCCACCCGGCCACGTGGATGAACCCCTTATCTCGCGGGCGCGGTCCCGACACGTCTTCATCTCACACCCGGTCAAGCAGAACTGGGGAGAGTCCAGGGCACGCGCGGCTGACCAGGGGTGCCATAGCCTCCAGCCCAGCGCACATATCCCTTCGGAACTCTTTTAATTACTATGTTCTCCACGGGCTGCAGAGAACCCTCAATTCAAAATGTACGACTCCTGGCAATATATATGTAATACATAATATCCTAGATTACCTTAATAAGAACATGTCGACACAAAATTATACAAAATACTAAAGGCGCCACTGGCTGAGTGATACATTGCGGCCATCACTGGAAACTTCGTAACAGGAGATTTCCAGAATTCAAGGCCCTTTGTCCAACCTCACGTGCTTCTAAGACACCAACCTGTCTCACGTCTAAGGCCATCCACAAAGATCAAACTTATACAAAACTGAAAATGTGAAATACGCCCTATGGCCTTCAAATTACATCAACAAGTTGCTTGGATAAAAATCATGAAATACATAGCTGAACAAAATGAGACTAGTCTGAACTCTGTACAGCAAAATAGACTGAACAATATTGATAAAATTATAAACTATGAAAATTAAACTAACACTAGCCCTATGTAGCCCACCACAATAATTACTGATTAGTTACAAATTAATTTGTTTTAAAATTTATAGCTTCTTGCTTCAGGATGGCATTCCACATATCTTGATGTCAGAAATTATAGCTAAATAACGAATAAAGAAATTATTAAATTAAAATGATATCTAGGCGAACAAACGATGCACATGCACTCAGAAAGCTGGGCAGACTCACCACTTTGACCGGGCAACTTATGAAATGTGGAACTTCACTTCACACGGCACACAATTTCAAATTAAACCGAAGTGACTGGTAGCTGCCTTAGTGAGTTGGGGGCTCTTAAGTGTGGGCCGGCATTGTGGACGGTGTTAGAATAACACCGGGGTCGAGCAAACAACATCATAGATGAAAAGGAAAAACACATGGCTGGTGAGGCCAGGTTACTCCACAACCTGCTGTTTCAAACATACACTCCCAATAATATTTCAATTGGCGACATTACACAGTTTCCCTTGATTTTACCGATATTGTCTTACGAATTTCAATTTTTTTTTCCTCCAGTTACACTACTTACCCTAAAAATGTTAATTGCAACGTGCTATCACCATACAGCCTTTGAAAACTTTCTAATGCAAAACGAGGGACTGGTGAAACAGTACAAAAGAAAAATGTATTAAAATATCTCCATATTATACTGGTCTATCTATGAATGGTAAAGATACTAGGAAGCTGGAAATGTGATTTTTTTTATCAACTTCAAACATTCTTCTCAATGAACTGAATATAATAAAAGATAAACAAGAATATACATAAATAGATGTATATTTTTTAAGGCAAAAAAGTCATATTCCCTGAATATTTACCAAGATAACAATGTGTGGCTGCACAAACAGTGAATTATAATACGCCTAAGAAATGAAAGAAGGCTTTATCCAGCGTATTAACAAGCTGCCCTAACATACAAACAGATGTTTGTGCCAACAGCCTGGATAGAAAAATTCAGACACCAGCACAAAGTTATTTTTTACCTGCTCTCCATGCTGCTGAATTCCTCATCGACGAAGCGCACTCGTGCAGGAATTGTTTCGCGGTACATGGCCCTCAGTATCGCAGCAGCATTAGACTCTGCATCGTAGTTGAACATCATTTTGATGGCGAGGGGGTGATGTAGCTGATCTTCGAAACACTCATCCTTCACTGTCACAGGATCAGCTGCCGTCTCAAGAAAGGGCTCATTTCCTGTGTGACCAAGTTACAACTGAGTGTCTGAATCTTATCTAGTGCTATTACAATAGACTGAACTTCTCTTATTCTGGGGGGGGGGAGGGGAGGGGGGTGGTCGAATGATCAAGGCGATCTGGGTTCGATTCCCGGTGGGATCAGTCCCCGGATTTCCGCAAGTGGGAATCGTGCCGGACAATTTAGTCGGCGTGTTTTCTCGGGGATCTCCCATCCCTTCATTACAGCGCTGCTCCATTCTCACATCATGTCACCCCTCACCAACGCTAAAGACCTCGATGTTAAGCACTGACTAAAATCTCTCACTCACTCATTCTCTTATTCTGTCACAAAGATTTCATCATTTTGACATATCTTGGACTGATATTACAAGAAAAATCTAACAAACTTGAAGTCCAAAGTGTGGACAACTGAGCATAAACAGAAGGAGCCTTGTCTTTTATTACTTGACAATGCTCAACAAATCCCAGGAGGTGACCTTGCCTATGGAAGTGTGTGGGAGCTAAGTGCAGCTGTCATTTTGGACACCACATTATGGCGACCGCCTGTTTGATAACCAATCGCAACATGATAAGTTTGTAATAATGCCACCAGTCCAAGCAAATTGAAGGAAGTGAACATCCTGATAGCCTTTTTAGTTCAAGACAATCTGTATCACAGATTCTTTAAAAACATAGGTAGTGAAAACATACTGAATGGAAAAACAACTCTCTATCTTGATTGGTTCAATGTCTATAAATGATTTATCGAAAACACACTTTTCCAATACCAAAAAACATGTAGACAATGCACAAGTACTTACAAAATAGCACCTACATGAGAATCATCTGTTCACCCATTTAGGGGTCAAAATTAAAAAAAAAATCTAAGAAATGATTTTTAGGTATTCACATTGATATTTAAATAAAATGTTCAATAGGTTCAATAAATACTGACAGTTAAACCTAAACCATTAAGTCTTTTATTAAATCCTTCAGGGTTGCATTTGGAAAAATTCTTAAAAAAGCTATTACGGTATTTACATAAACCTATCCTCAAGCAAAGAGCACTCTGATATCTAGACTGGCTCAATAAATATAGAGGAATAAATAAAACACATTTCATGCCATTTCCCCACCTTACGGCCAATTTTTGAAAATTCTTTAAATAGCTTTCTAAGGAAGACACTTTTATAAGCATCCTAATTAAGTGAAAATCACAACCATAGCAAGTTGGGCAAGGTAAGATAAGTGGGCTTCACATATCATTGACAGCAGGATCATTAGAGACAATGACACAACTTGCTACAATGACACGACCTGCAATAGGAGTCGTCCATGTATTTTTTTAAGTAACTATCCCAGCATTCACTGGGAGTGATTTTGGGAAACCATGATAGTCAGTTAGGTTTGAGCTACATAGATAATTCACAAATATAATTCTTCTCTTTTCACTCATCAAGATCAATTTTCAAAAAACCATAAAATTACTTGTAAATTTATGTAATCATAAAGAAGTAAAAACAACTCCACACATTGACGGGTTCTGTAGATATCAAGGGCTAACCAAAAACACATTTCCCATCTTGTCACGCCTTAAATGGGTGGATTTGAAAAATCCTGAAATTGCCTAGTACACATTTGTACGAGTACCACTTGGAATGAAAATCACAACGTACAGAAAGTGGCATACTTACAATGATTTTTGTTACTTTCTTGAGTTTTAAACACAAATTACTTATTTTCAAACAAGCTATATTTTACACTGCTGAAACCAAATAATTAATGTGCTACTCGGATTTAAATATACTTCTCAAGGAATTGTGTAACCAATGCTTAGCCCATTCGCAGTAACATTTTATCATTTGTAGTAGCTGATTAACTACACCAATCTTCACAAAACTAAGGCCACTAATAAATCAGAAAATAAACACTGACTGTTTCAAACCAGCAGCATGCCAGCACCTGTTAAAAGACATCAGAAAACACAACCTTCTCACCTTCCTTCTTGCGAGCTGCATAAACAACAGCATTGCAGCCCTTTGCAATCACTGAACCCCAGTCAAAGTCATTCAATCCAACTGGCTGATCTTCGTAAAAATTCTCATGCTCAGATGCTTCATGGGTGTTCCACTGCATTTTTGCAACAGCTTCCTGTAATGATATTAATCATCTGTCAATATAATTTTCAAACTTTTTCTAATATGGGTAACTTATACAGGAACATAAATAACAAACCACCTAAAACATACAATTAATTTGAATTTAAACACCTGATTAGTCTATTATATAACCAGAGATCTTTATTTGATTTTGAATAACCTTAACACTTGGAATAATTTTATTATGATGAGCCTTCTTTTACAACTGTTAAGCTTCTTGGAATTCACTTAGAAGAATTTATCATGGACTACTCACGTACATCATCTTAGTCGCAGGCTATCTGGGGTTTTATTTTTAATTAGGTACTTAAGAAAATGTTAAACATGTTTACTTAGCATTCTTTCAAAGTATTTCAAGGTATGGCATAGTATTGTGGGGTAGTTCCTCACATGTCAATTGTGTTTTAAAGTTACAGGAAAAGGCTACCGTATAAGTAGGGGCCGGAAAATTTCGCGGATTCAATTACCCACAGGCTAGAATTCATTGTACTATGCATATTAAAGCCCCGTATATTCGTACATTGTCTGCTGTTCCACTGAGTAGCAACTAGTTGACGAATAGTCGTGGCTTGAGTATGCAATAGTACAATGGATTCTAGCCTGCAGGTCATTGAACTAGCGAAATTTTCCAGTCCCTAGCTATAAGATTACTTACTAGATCTTAGAGCTCAGCTCTGTGTTGACCTTTTTTTGTGTTTTAGGAATCTTAATAGTTGTTAACTTGTATATCCGCATATCCTAGACTGTTTATTATAGGTTGCCAACAAAGTTAATACATTTATGTTAAGAAAATAAATTTGTATAACACCACATTGCAATGTGTTGGACTTGCCCTATACAAGACTGAGAAGGAAAAAAAACCCTAATTATTTTATAAGTACAGTACTATTAAAATTTATGATAATTTAACTGAATTTATCAAAGAATTGCCTTTGTGTAAATTCAAGACAAGGCTTACATACTGGCTGTTACTTAATCCTTTTTATGATTTAAAACAATATTTTAACTTTAGTACTGTGGAAATGTTGATATAACATGTATTTTTTCCCCTTTTGTATGTTTTAATGACAATGTCTATAGTAACACTGTTCTGTTACTTAAGGGCAAATAAAATTACAAATTTACGAACAATATGAACACAATATTGCAATCTTAACTGTCAAGGTTACACTATTTATATTGACTATGTATTTATGCTGAGTCAAGAAAAATATAATATTAAGGTAAGCACCTATTAGTGTGTTGATAGTAAAATTTAAATCCGGATTCAACTTGGAGTTGACTGACAAATCTGGAATTAAACATAAACACACCCAGACTAAACAACATAAGTATGAGTGGAGTGAGATGATATATTCGGCGAGATGGCTGGAGCATATAATTTGGATTGAAACATTTAGGTACTTTAAGCATGCGTCTGACCGAACTGAACAAAGACTAAGCTGGCCCCACAGTAAATTGTTTGATTAAATTAAGAGGCAAGGATCATTGTGGCTATCCAAATAAAACTGTTTTCTGTGTGTGAGTGTGTGTGTGAAGTTCAAAATAAAAAAAAATTCTGACAAATTCAAACAAAATGTTATATTAAATGATTGATTTCATTTATGTTATATGGTAACAATTGACGTGAACCACCGTCCACGTTCCTATTCTAGACTCTGAGATTCTTTTAAAACATATTACATTCTTAAAAGATGAATGGACAATTTCACATAGGCTAGTTTGTACATTTCTATTGTAAGAATGTAAGTCATTCATGTAAGTCGTGTATATGTAGTTGAGAGTAGATCAGTAAACAACCAGTACAAATATTATATATATTGTAAATAATAAGTCTTCACGTTTTGATTTATTGACACACATTTGTTCTGTAGTTACTGAAGTGTATGGAAATAAACATGTTTGTACACAATTTTCATTCTATGTTTACATTCCAATCTAGATTGAAATTAAGTTTACTACACACATTTCAGTTCACATTCACTTCAGGTTTGCTCCATGAATTGAAGCAATGATTCATACAGCAATAATAGACCTACTTCTACAAATAGCCTAATTGGCTTAGAATGGAGAATTCTGAAAGTTTAAATGTTCATAAACATGCAGCGAGATGGTTAAAGGATAAATGGAGAAGGAAACGAGCAGGCTGGTGAGGTGGAAGAGAACTTTCAGCCATCAGTGATGTTGAAGGAAATAAGGTGGGACTCACGGAAAGACAGGAGAAGTGTGGAAAGGCTGGTCAGAATGTACAGGATGGTGAATGGGGAGGGAGGCTGGGTTACGTTAGGCTACTACGTTTAGAGTAACAGCTCAATCCGGATTGAACTAGAAATGAACTGAAGGAGTGGAGTAATCCAGTCCAGTCAGCAAGGTGGACTCGAGTGTAGAATCCAGATTTAAATATTTACTTTAAACACTCATCACTCAGACTGAACTGAACAAAGTGGTCACCATATTGAATTGTTTCTTTGTTTGTGTAAGAGGTTAGAGTAGTCCTGAGCTTCATAAAACTATTTAACGTTACAGAAATACTGGGAAGTGCATAATGAATCAAAATAAATATTCTGATGAATAGATTGAAACAAAATATAGGCTAAAATAATTTTTACCTCTTGTTTTTTGACAGTTACTTGTTCTGTAGTGCAATGATTCACAAAGAGATGTCTCTAGACATGGATTCAGTTCATGTTTATATGTCAACTCGGATTGAAAATTTTACTTTAAACACATTTCAGTCCACTTTCACTTTAGGATTGCTTTATGTTGAATCCAGTCCAAGTTCAGTTCAGTCCGGGATTTTACTATAAAAGCACTGTATGGCAGAATATAGAGGAACGGGGAACAATTGTACATAAGACGATCCATGTAATGAGGAGCAGAACAGCGTGAGGAAGGCAGTCTATGTGCACGAGGTCAGTGAGGCAGTGAAATTTACTTTTGGAAGAGTTGACGATGGAGAGGTTTGAGAAGTGATTGAAGTGAGGGTGAGGAATGAGGATAGAGGGAAGCCAGGTAGTTACAAGACAGCAAGTCTCGCATCGAATGCCAACACGGATTTAGAAAAGGATATTCATGTGAGACTCAGTTGGCAGGTTTATTGGAGGATCTGGTTCAGGTAGTTGATGAGGGGAAGCAGGTGGTTGACTGGATTGAGGACTTTCTCAGGGAAAGAAGTCAAGAGAGGAAAAGTGGGGGCGGCAATGTCTGAAGACAGAAGTTACATCAGGAGTGCAGGAGTATATGGGGGACTTTGTTATTCACTATAATGGTGAATAACACGAGATTCACGATTGCAGGTAAAATAAGACTGTTTGCAAATGACTGCTGTGTACTACGCCTACATACAGAAGTGGGCAGTGGAATCAACTTGCAGGAGAATATTGATAGGTTGTGGTCTTCGGCAGAGAACAGAATGAAGATTAATGTGTGTAAAACCAAGTTGGTGAGGTTTACTAGAAAGAGAGTGGTGAGTAGAGAGGTATACAGATGCGATGGGCAGGAGAGAGAGGAAACCATAGAATATAAGTATCTAGGTGTTATGAGACAGGTTGATCTAATGTGGACAAAGCAGGTGGACAGCGTAGTTACAAAAGGAATAAGGGCATTAGGACTGCTCGGGAGGGTGTTGAGAGGGGGGGGGGTTAGTGGTGAAGTGAAAGGAAACACATTGCATGATTGCTCTTCCAGTATTGGAACATACTGTCGCAGAGTGGGATCTGTATGTGGATGTGCAAGAGCTGGAACGAGAGATTTTGGGCAGCGCTAAACATCGAGGTCTTCAGCGCTGGTGAGGAGTGACATGAGGAGAGTGTAGAATGGCACCGGAATGAAAGGGCAGGGGAAACTGGAGATCACCTTAATAAATCCCCCCAACCAACAGCATCGTCCGGCACGATTCCCACATGCCAAAATCCGGGGACCGGCCCCACCGGGAATCAAACCCAGGTCGCCTTGGCGAGAGGCAAGAGGTCTGACCACGCGACCATCACGGCCCCTCCAAGAGCTGGAGAAGGTGCAAAGAAGGGCAGCGGCGAGATGGGCGACGAATAAACGGAAAAGGCAGGGTCAGGCTGGTGAGGAATAAAGGAACTTTGGGCCTAGTGTGATAAAGAAATTGGGATGTAAACCATTGAGGGATAGGAGGAGAATGAAACGACTGGTCAGGTTGTATAAGGTGATGGATGGGGAGGGGAGGATGGGATGGTTTGCCCTGCAAACTAACAGAACTTTAAGGGAAAAGGAAACAACAGTGACAAAAATCAGAGGGTGTGGAGGAGAATGGAGAGGGGTGGACAGTTAATGCTGGTGAGGACGGTGAGATAGTGGAATGCACAGCGGGAGGAGTTGACTGAGGGGGAGGGG
>PNEQ01104269.1:0-25925 GCA_003012365.1 Medauroidea extradentata
TCATTGACATTACACTCATGGGGATTTGCACCAACTTTAACAATTTTTTTCTCAGAAACTACTTGGCCCAGGGAGGAAAAATTTGGTACAGTTTCATAACATGATGGTATTAGCAAGTACAAAAAGTTTCATTAAAATCTGAGACGGTGGGTGTCATTTTGAATCTTTACTGGTCTATTTGACGTGGAATGACCCTTTCATTAAAATAGAAACCTATTGATTCACAATTATCATAAATGTTCATTCATTTTACATGAAAATCAAAAATCATAACATTGGAAAATGATTACCACTACTGGCAATCAGCCAGCTATTAGGTACGGGAAGGGAAATTTGAACTAAATTATGACAAATAAATGAAAATGGAAAATAAATATGATGTGTGGATAAAAGGGGGGGGGGGATTATTTTAAACGAGAAACTTACCAGCAAGAGGAGGAAAGATGTATAAAAACTTTCAGAGAACTAATCTCACTATTCCAAACAAATTTAAAATATAAACAACACAAGTCCACAGGGAGAGGACTACCTTCAAGGGTAACCTGTCAGCCTTTATGTGAGTACTATACAAAGCCATGGAGGGCTGCCTGGCATGATTACAATTAATTCAATCAGATGGTAGAACAGAAACCAAAGTATAAAAAAAAATATATATATAAGCTTATCTCTACTCATAACAATTTATTTAGAAATACAGTCTTACACTCAAAACTTAATTGAAATTGAACACTTGCTATACCATAAGGGGCTAAGTGCCACTTTTTTGGAAAATGAGTTATTATGATACACTGGTGCTACTATGTATTGCATTTACTCATACAACGGGGCTATCCACCAGGTCCTTTCCAAGTGGTTGCTAGAGCTCTCCAAAGATAGAGATGGTGCTAAGCTGAAAGCCTGTGGCAGTACAAAGGTTCTAAGTGCACAGTCATGTGAACTCCCACTATATGGTCATCACGAGTAGCGGTCGCGTGTGTTTGTGTCACACTATTGAGGAGTGATTAAAACGGAAGATACAGAAAAATTAAATTAAAGTGGTAGTAGCTCTTTCAGAGAGAAAAACAGAAAATGGAAGACTGGTGGACTATCTTATATCACAAGAAATAAAAGAAAAGTTGCCGCAAAAAAAAACCACCAGCAAACAAGAGCTGTAAACATTACCTGTGGTTACATAACCAAAATGTAAGCTGTTAACTTGGGCAAAATGGACAATTTTTATATTGAACTTAAATTATCCCTACTCAATTTAGTAAATGATAATGTGCTTGGTATGCCAGTATTTATATTTTAGTATCAAACAAAACTTAAAAGCATATTATGTAAATAGCTCAATTGTAACCATCAACAAACAAGTAACTGTCAAGTTGTTCCAATTGAACATATTAATATAGTGAAGTACTCGTATTAATTCGAACATGACCCTAGTATAAAATGGTGTAATTTAGACTTTCTCGTTAAATGATATGTGAATCTATTTTGCACTTATGTCTCCATTGATAGAATGTCATTTTGTTTGTACTGACAACTGACATACACTACTGACTAATGTGTAATGGTCATCACTTCATGTTTTCAGCAAGTCCGTCACTGCAAACGCAAATGCGACGAGGTTGACCACAAATTAAAAGAAAGAACTGTTTGTCAAGTACTACAAAGAAAATAAGAAGACAAAGGGAACATACCTAATGGGGCTGATGCCAATAGGAGAGGTAGGAAGACATTGTTCACTGAGCCAACCAAGTGAGAATCGTCGCCAGTGTACAGTGGGGCATGTTGTGCCAAATGGAAAAGTTGAAACTAATACCAGTGTGTAAACAAACCTTTATGGACATTTTTGCATTTGGAAAAAAAAAACAGGTTGAGATATTTATATCAGAACTGGAGAACGTACATACAGTGACAATCAACATTCCAGTAAACAGCCCAAGTATGCTTAAGAAGATCGTCAAAACATATGAGAACATGTCAACTCCATACCCAGAGATGGAAGCCATTATTCTCGAGCAAAGTCTAACAAGATATAATTTAGCTAAGAATTAAACATTGCAAGAGTGCACACAGCATTTAAGGAGAGGTACCCTGAAAGTAGTGTGAGTGCAAGATACTACAGAAAAATAATCTTAAAAGACTCTCCAAACATATTGTTTCATAGGCCTCGAACAGATACGTGCAAGGTCTGTGATAAATTGGATCATCAAACCCACGTAGCTCTCAGATTGCTCTGGAGTTGCACCACAGAAAAGCTGAAAGTATCTTGAATGTCTTATGACAAGATACTGCAGCTTCTCAAATACCTGATAGCCAGGTTACTGGTTTACGTATGGACTTGCAACAGGTACTGTTTATTCCAGCCTTGACCCAGTCAGAAATGTTCTACAAGCATCAACTAAGCTGTTATAATTTCTGTTTTCATTTGAGTAACTCACACGATTCCTTTGTGTGTCTATGGCATGAAGCCATTGCAGGATGTGGTAGGGATGAAATTGCTTCTTGTTTACTGAAAATATTGAACTGAGATGTAACACACAAAGAAAATCTCATTATCTGGAGTGATAACTATACTAGGCAATGATGATTTTTGTTTCTGTGTTTTATGTCCCTAGGAATATTTAAATGTATTGACCACAAATTTTTACTGTCTGAACATAGTTTCTTACAATGTGATTGGGACTTTGAAGTTATAGAGAAACGCAAATGTGCTTATGATCTTCCAGATCTTAAGCATATTATAACTACATCTTAGTCTCCCTTAAGCCATTTAAAGCTGTTGAAATTACTAAGGAGGACTTCTTTGACATACACACAACAGCAGATGCACTTATTAACACATCAGAGCTTCATTTAAGTAAAGTGGTGTGGTTACGAGTAGATTGTATGAAAGAAACATGCCGGCGGTGTTTCTAAAAGGGCTACGACTGGGAATAAAAAGTTTTGTCATGTTTCTTTCGCCGCAAAATTTTGAACAGACGGTGCATTATGCGGAAGAGGAGGAGCAGAATGAAAGTCTGGCTAATGTTAAGGTCTATGCCCAGATGGTCAAAGAGCGGACAGGACAAAACTGGGTGCTGGAAGAAAGGCAAAAGGCCAAATTAAGACGTGAAGACCAAAATTGCTACTCTTGTAATAGTCCAGGTCACATAGCCCATTTTTGCCCTTCACGGAACTGCCAAAAGTGTTTTCACAGCGGCCATACAAAGCCAAGTGTCAGGATGCCACATCTTGTCAAAGGTGTGGACATAAAAATCATTCAGTAGAACAGTGTAAGGCTCCTGTCAGTTCTTATTGTGGTAAGTTTTGGCACGCTGAAGAAACATGTTTTAGAAACTAGATTTAAACACAGGTGGCCTGCGGCAGTGCCCAAACGCTAACAGGCCGGAGAAGTCGTAAGTTGTCGTAAAAATGGAGAAGTTCGAACCCGAGCGTCAGTGCAATCAGTAGGGCTTCACCCGGGATTTCATCTTGATGTGTTTATTAAGGGCAATAAATGTAACATGTTTGTTAGATACAGGGGCGGTCGTTTGAAGAGAAATTGTATTAATATTGGAGAATGTTTTCGGATGCCTAGGCCGGGAGTCGAACTGTATACTTCTACAAGAAGTCAATTGGATTTTATTGGTACCTCCCACGTAGATTTCAAAATTGAAGATATGGTTTGTAGGCATGAATGCATTGTCTGTTCTGACATGTCTTTTAATGCCGACTGTCAATTAAGGATGGATTTTCGAGTCTTTTGAGTGATAATCGGTTAGAAGTATTGGGCAAAGTAGTGTAGGAGAATACAAAAGCAGTGGAATAGCAAAAGTTATTTTGAAGGTAGCAGACGGTGCAAGTCAATAAGAAGGGGGGTGAGAAGTGGCCGGTACTGCTTCAAGCGGGCGACAACACCATAGCAGCTGTGGCTCTCCACAAGTGTAGTAGTAAATGAGCGACATGGCACGTTCAGCGGAAGTGCCTGGTAAAGCCGGAGACTGAATGCCGCTAATCCTCTTAGAACCGTCATCGCCCGACATGGCCCTCGAGCATGATGAAAATACTGCTTTGGGGATTAAAGAATTAGAACATCATCATGATTAACACGTGTTGCAAGAGATAAGGATGTCGGAGAGCCCACAAGATGACGTGAGAATTAGAGATGATGAGATGAGGTGTCTGTCTAACGCTTACATACAGAACCCAGGACTTGGTGTTGCGCGAAGGTCCCTTAGTAAAATTGAACTTAGTAATTTCCTATTGTGTGCAGCATTTGAGTTCAGTGAGGAGGATGCCTTGACGGTACACGAAGACAGGGATGCCAACCCACCCGTAACTGTTAGAGTCAACCGGAACAAGACAAGGTCATTTGTACATCATGGTTCGCATAGTATGGCAGACAGTTTTAAGGGATCATCTTTGGTTACAGATAAAATTGAGAGAGGAAGCATAAAGTCTAGTAAGGACCCCGAGATTGCAAGATTGGCTTCTGGGATTTAGTTAGTAATTCTTTAGATCAGGTAGTTTGAGGTTCAATCCCAGCATCAGGAGTTTCAGTCAGTGGATTTTTTACAAGAATTCAGGGAGACCAGGATTGCAGCTGTGGGAGGGCTCATGATAAGGACCCCTAAGATTGCAAGCTTGGATTCTGGGAGTTCTGTTAGTCATTCTTCAGATCAGGAAGTTTTAGGTTCAAGCAAAATTTCAGGAGTATCAGTCAGTGTATTTTCTGCATGAGGAGTCTAGGGTACGGACTCTGTGAGAGTTCATGGCACCGAGATTGCAAATTCGGCTCAGGGGTTAAATTCTAAGATACTTAAGCAAAAAAAGTTGCAGCTGGGAAGAAAAAAGGGGGATACAGATTTTGGGTGCGAAGAGGTGACCAAATGCCACATCATGCAATCTAATGGCGGTGATGTCTTGGAGCGGGAGGTCAATGGTTCACATCCAGATTCGTTCTGTGGTGAGTTTGTTCAAGGATGAGTGAAGTATTGAGTATACCTCCAAACAGTGAAATGCTGTGTGGGAAAAATTTATTTTTTGTGAAGTCGAGTGAAGTTGAAGGATGTTTGTATGAGTTTGGGGGGATAAAGCCCCTTGGGAGTGATTGTACCCATAATGTAGTGGAATCGGAGAGGTGGACAAGTGTTAAGGCAGAATTTTCTTGTGTTGAGGAGGGAATGAACCCAGGTATATTTAAAGGTTGTGTGTTAGGAGGCCGACCCACAGAGGTTGTCGATCCTTCAAGGTCCAGTGGCAAGGAAGTAAATAAAAATGCTAAGGAAGTCCCAGTTGTAAAACACTCCACAGAAAGTTATTTAGAGAACAAATGAGAGAGTGCTTACTTTTCAAAAGTGTGTGAGGTAGTGACAGAATCCATCGAAATGATTTCGCAGATAGAGCTGGAAAATTCACAAATACCAATGGTGTTAGTAAATAGGTCAGGAGAGGAGGTGAGATTACCACTAGGGTCAATAGTGGCATATGTTAGTACTTTGATCAACCAGAGAGAAAGAAAAATTAGCAGAGGAGTATTAAGGGATGAACATTTGTGACCTTAAGGAAAATTTTACAGCTAGTGTAAACGAGTTTAGAGAGCAGATTGATTACAGTGAGGCAGAGTGAGAGGTGCAATTCATAAGAAATGTAGGGACGTGAACATTGTTGTTGGGGATAAAGTATATCTCCATAATGAGAGAGTACCTAAGAAATTAAACAAAAAGTTTGTAGATAAGTGGATAGGTCCAAACCGAGTGATTGAAATCACTTTAACTGTGAATGTTAGAACTAAGGAGGTTTATGATAAAAAGGTTTAGCATGTGTTGTTTAGGGGAATTGATACTTTGAGTATGACGCAAGAATAGGAATAAGGAAACGATGGTTCGACAACAGAAATGGAGAATGTAAATGGACTAGAGGTAGAGACAAAAAACATTATTATATTCAACCAACTAGGTGTTGCCGAACAGACAGAGGAAGTGGTGCCACAGCCAGACTCTCCAGTAGAACCAGAACCTGCACGTGAACCGTACCCTTTAAGAAGTAGGGGACCTGTTGAACATTTGCCTTGGGTCCTGCCATAAAGAGAAGTACGATAGTCACGTATGGTTCTGTTTACAGATAAGAGAATGATGAAAGTTTTGAGGACTCTCACCTTTTTAGGCATACTGCTAGCCGCAGCCAGGAGCAACGTAGTACCAAACGTGGGAGAAGAGAATTTGGATAAGGATATGGTATTCCTGGAACAAGGTAAGGAGTGTGTGGATTGTCATGTTAAATTATGATACGAGTTATTTTACAGCTGCTATTAAAAAGTACTTATTTTTTGTGGGCCAAGCCAATGATTATAATATTGAAGACTCTGATAAAGAAAACAAAAATAACACTGTTTTAATTAGTGAGATGCAAACGTAATGTTGATACTTTGCAGGGGAAACTCGAGCTGGAGTATGAAGTAAGCCGGGATTGAATAACTTGGGAGGTTAAATTTTGAAGGTATTGTTTGGATCAGCTATGGGAAGCAATTTAGGAAGAATTTATAATAAAATTGATAATTTGATGGGTAGTACTAAAGAAATAATTCAAGTGGTTGGAGAACACATGACTTACATGAACCGCTCTCAAATTATCGATAGACATTGAAAGCTGATAGTCAAATTGGCTTTTGCAACCGGTAAGTGTGGGAAACATTTATGTGAATCGCAGAAAACTTATGAGGGACAAATATTTACACAAAGAGAACAATATAATTTGATTTATTATTTGAGTTCGACTATGAGGATTTATGAAACACTTTTACGAGAAATTAGACAAGAGGTTATAATGTTCAACAAGGCCTCAGACTTAACTTGTGTCTTCTTATTTTATTACTCCAGCAGAACTGTCTAATCTTTAGCATGAGATAAATTAACCAGCCAGACTTAGCTTTCTCATCGGTGTACATACTGACGAAGTGTATAAAATACTACGAACGTGTGCGTGTACATGCCGCCACAATAGGGTCAGACTTGGGTATTTATGTTGAGTTACCTTTAAAAAGTCCTAGTCTTAAATTTGAACTGAATAAAGCAGTAGAAATACCCACATTAGCTTGGACGAATGATACTTATTACTTTAAAACCTGAAAAACTGTATTTGGCCATAAGTGGCGACAGATTACGTTATGCAGAACTGATTGCGAATTGCAAGATTATGAAGGACATTTCGAAAGAATCTGTGACCCAGTTTTTCCTATACACAGTAGTAATATTGTTACGCCTGTAAAATTTTCATAAGTAAAGTTAGAGTGGAAAACTTTTTTTTTTTTCACTTTTTTTGTTTGGATGGCAGTTATATTGTGTTAGTTTAACCTCTTTATGTACATGATGGTAAGTTTTTTTTTATTTGTGCTAGGCCGAGAAATATTTATTTCGACTTAGAATTTCTTTTCACAGTTCTTTGGTTCGCGATTGCGCGTACTGTGCGAGGTCACATTTCGATTTCTTAGCCATTAGTAACAAGCTGAGTTGTCGCGGTATGGTCGAGGGATGATGGGGTGAATCTTAGCGGCTGAGCCAGCAAGCAAGCTGGTGTGACAGCTCGGGGACAATGTCTTGCATGGCATGGTTTCATTGCTTCGGTCAGCGTGCAATACTTTCAAGCTTGTTTGCTTCCCCCCCTTCTTAAGGTCTGCTGCACGCTCTGTTTTGTAGATAGGCCATTGGCTGGAGTCGTGTCGCTTACCTTCGCTTGTCTATGTTTTCTTTGTCTCATTCTGAGTGTGTGCTGCACATCGCTCTTTCTGTCTCTCCCATCTTCTACTCCATGCAGCTTGGGTAGCTGGCTGGCCTGTTTCTTGCTCGTCAATTGGTCAGAGTGTAGAATTTCTGATCAGTGATTGGTGCAGCTTACTCCAAGTGGAGTCCAGTCGATACTCGGTGGCGTGTTACTTCATTACTGCCGACAGAGTAATTCGCTGAGTGGTGAGTGTTTTAGGTGGCATGTTTTGCCATCATGGAGAGAGTTGCTTGAAGACCCTGGAACAAAGCGGACGTGTGTGACTTGCGGAGGGAGTCGGAGAGGCGTCACTATAGTTACCTGAGCTAAGTATCGTTAGGTTATTTACCTTTCTTTCTGTAGTTTGTAGGTAATTTGGGTAACATAATGTAGTTTATTTAGTACCTTTACTGAACACCGGTTCAGGACAGTCTGCAGTTGGAGACCAAAGCGAGAACATGGTGTAGAAAAGTCAGTTGAGGTGGTGAGTTTTACTTTGTCGCTAAACCGCCTACATTACTTTGCTGTTGCAAGCTTCTCACAACTTTACATTGGTTGTTGACGTTAATATTTTTCTAATTGACGCTATTGGAAGTTACAGTCGAGTTAACAATAGAACATTATTGTCTTCTTTTTTCGTTTTTATTATTTTAGTCGAAGTTGTAATGAGACTTTTTGTATTTATTTATTTTTTTTATCTATTGATGGTTAGGTGGACTTGGACGTTCTTTCCAGCTACGGGTCGTGAATTTTGTTTTGCAAATTATTTATTTTCTAATTATATTATTTTTTTATCTTGTGGTGATATCTATTTTGACGTTTCAAGTCAAGTTGATGAGAATTTTACAGAACTCTATAATATTTTGGATTTTTAAAATTTTTAACACAGATTTGCTATTTTTTTTTATCTTGCTTCTCAAAGAAATCTGTTCATGTATTCTCATAATCTCACAGACATTTGATGACCTAGGTAGTATTCTATACAAACACCAGTCCTACTAAAATAAATCATAGGTTTACTAACTTTTTTTTTATCAAAATGTGTTATAGAACTTTAATTCAATAATTGTCGTTTGTTGATGAAATTTTCTTTTGAGGAAAACTATTTTATGGAAATCTAGGCTGAATGAGCCTTATGTTATTAGAGTTTATATGAAGAAAGGCACGACCATTGTAGTTTGTTTTTGTTAATAAATGTTTGTTAGTTTGAATTTGAAGCATAACATTTTCTTTTCTTTATTGTCAGTCCTTGCTTATTTATGGTTTCGAAGACCTTTAAATGATGAAGTAAGAAAGCTTGTTCTCTCTTTTTATTTAATTATTCTCTTTATTGTTACTGTTGCTGTCCTGGATTGTGCAGTAGTTATCGTTAGGAGTTTAGCGGCTGTAGACAAATTCACCTTAGTAATTATAGTAGTTTTCAGAGTAGAATCTCACAGACATTCCGAGTCAAACTACAGTAATTAGACCTGTGTACCTAAGCTCCTTAAGAGCTGTTGTTCCCCCAGGTTTGGGCGTTAGTTGTGGCTTGGTGTTACCCCTTGCACCAAATTATTTTTCTGTTGTTCATATGTGGTGGAGGTGAATTATTTTTTATTTTTGGGATATTATTTTTTATGGAAAGAATCGCCAGGAATAGTGAATCTTCCACCCTTTTGTACAAAACTCGGTGACATATTTTTTGTGTCAGGCACCTAGCTAGTGTCTTGTTGAGGATAGGGTAGGGCCTACTGGTCTCTCAAACAAATTTCTGTTTGTTTGCAGGGGCACCATTTCAGGTTTTTCTGGGGAAGGGGGGATGAAGCAAAATTATTTTTTGGCGACAGTGACCTTGTTGCATCTTTTTTATTAAATACGCATGTATAAATTAGAAACTTTAATAATAAAACTTCAGTTTTATGTGCTTAAGTTAGCATTATTTAAATGAAAAAAATACAAAAAATCTATTTTATACACTTAAAATTCTAAATCCAGGAGGGGGGCATCTGCCCTCCCCCTGCCCACCCTAAATGACGCCCCTGTTTGTTTGTCTTTAGGCGTGGCCTTGCCTCTCAACACTAGTGATGTGGTTGGTTACTGTAGTGAGACTCAGGATGATCTGTTGTTCTTTTTTTTAAGTTTAGCATAACTTTTAGATAATAAATAATTTAAGTAAGAACACTGCAGAATGTTCAATGTAGGTTAGAAATGTTGAGTGATATTTAGGGTTAGGTTATGTTCCCAGAAAAAAAGTGGACATTCATTCAGTCAAAAATAAAGGCTGAAATTAAGCTTAAACTTCAGTTAGGCAGTGGAGTTAAGGAAAGTTGAGGTGAACATAGCTTACCATGACAGGCTGAGGCAACTGTAACTGATGACTTAGTGAATTTGCAGTCAGGCGATAGTCACGGACCTAATAGCAGCTTTAGTATGCATTCTCTTTCAGACTCTGAAATAGACCATAGAAACACTGATGAAATGGAGGTTTGTAGATTTGTTATTGATCCTGGATTTTATTTCAGGAAGAGCTCAGAGGATGTGACTGATTATTTAAAAAATTCTAAAGGGCAGCTACGGTGAACTGTTGGGATGATGGCAAATGTGTTCAATTTTTCCCAAGTTCTTGAGAGGTGCTGCAGCTTTGTGGAGCATAGGGTAAAAATTAACTGACTACTTTCAAAGAATGGGAATAAGCCGCATTTAATTGTGTTGGCGAGACTGAAGATCTGAAGATGCGCTTCCGCTTCAGAGCACAGGGCATAGATGAGACAATAGACGACTTTGTGTACGACATGCTGAGCATGTGTAACAAGCTCAATGCTGAGATGTCGGAAGCAACAAAACTAGATACATTCAGAGGGGCCTTAAGACAAGTCTCGTAGAAAAAGAAATGCTTTTATACAACAAGACAGTGGATCAGTAACACAGAACCTATTGAGGCAGGCAGTTATCATGCCAAAAATAGACAGGCAATTCCAGAAGTAACCTCTAGGAGTATTATAGCTAAGGCAAAAGTGGCACAAGTGAACAACTCTGATGGAGCAGGAGTTTAAAGTGAAGTAGGGCAGTTAAAACAAATATTACAAAGGTTAGATAAACAAATTCAGAACATGGTAGGACAGAAGAGAACACTACAGAAAACACAACAGATGGTACGAAATAAAGAACCTATGGATAAGCCTGCCAAAGATAGTGTTGAAGCCAAGGGCTCTTCGAGCCAAAACACAAATTGTGGACAAAACAATCACTGTTTGAGGCTGCAGAGGACAACAGTTGATGCTATTTACTTTAACTGTGGAAAAGCAGGCTATATAATGAAGTACTGCCACGGTAAGAGAACGAGCCAAACTGACCAACAGTAGGAAAACTAATTAGGACGAACCATGAACGGAGAAAGGGCTCATCTCAAAGGCAGAAATTTTCCCTTTCAGTAGACCTTGGGGTCATGTGTGTACATACACAGCTATTTGGGAAACCTAACCCATCGTTACTTGATAGTGGAGCTTTAGTATCTTTAGTCAATGATCGACTAGTACCAAGGCAGTTCTCGAGAGTAGCAGAGCTTCAGTTTTTTCAGGTGTGTCAGGGAAAAAACAGACTATGTAAAGGTTTCCAGCAACTTTTTGACCCTAAAAGTAGGAAAACTATGACTATTTTGACAAAAAGTAAGCAAAAGTAGAAGTGATGGATTTTCAAACTGACAACTTTTTCCAACAATATAATGATAGAAGTGGGATAATTTTATGGAAAGGGAAAGTAAGTACTAAATAGTTTTAAGAAATTACCATAATTTTAATTAACCCCAATCAAATGGCCGGTTAAGCTGAACTCAACTCCTGAACCATTTTTATAATTTCAACCTCTAATATAATGTAAACTTTAAAGCATAATAGTCATAATTCTAACTTGCACAACTTCTGAAATGATATCTAAGATACACAGCACATAAGATTTACAAACTTTTGAAAACTTCAAACCCAGATTGCAAAATAATAACAGCCATATTCCTAAGACCCAAAGCTATTACAAACTACAGTGAACCCTCGATAACTCGGACTAAAAGGGGGGAGAAGCTGTCCGAGTTACGATTTGTCCGTGTTATCGAGGGGCGTCCGGGGAGGAGGGGTAATCATTCATTAATCACAAGAAACGTGAGGAAACCAGTACGCTATCATTTCTACAGGCAAAAGAAGCGGCAATATATACTGCTGTGTACGTATCAGTTTACAGGAGGGGGTAGTGGGGAAATTATCGCTGTAACGGGAGAACTATAAAAGAAAGAATGTCAAACAACATGGGCCGGCAGATTCTTTTTTATTTATTCTTTATGCTACTTCTGGCTGATCTTTTTTTATCTGTGCTAGAAGTTGGCACGAGGCACCCTTCGACCACATAATAAAAGTTCTCACCCCCTTCTCTCGTCTGGCTGGCGACAGTCTGTGCGTGGGCCTGTGTGTGTGAGATAAGCTAGGGTGGTAGAGAGCGAGCGGAAGTAGTCAAGGTCAACCGGTACAGTCTCAACAGTAATAAAAACACAGCACGTGACCACACGCAACTCACGAGATGTTTACATGAAAAATTGCTCTACATCAGCATGTTACAGTGTCTGCAGCCAGCTGCTAGTTTCCTACGAGAAATTGTTATTTTTTTTCCAGGGCCTCTTTGTTAGAATGCGAGGCAGAAGCAACGTAAATCTCAGTCTACATTTCCTCCTTTTTTTTTGTTTACCGTAGTTGATGTCACGGCCGTGGTTGAAGTGATAATATGCGTTTGTAGGCCTCCCTCCATACTATCTTACCTTTGCTGCGTCGTCATAGATCAGCGACGTCTTTACACACACTTTATACTTACACAGATACCTCAACATTAACGGGAACTCAATAAAAGCCCATTCATTTTAACCATTTAACTTTTTCAAAAGCGAGGCCCTCTAGAATGTGCGGCCCGGGGCAAAAGCCTCTTTCTGCCCCCTCCCCTTTTGTTATAATTTATTAAGACCTGTTTTTTTTTTCCGATATTGCGCCGGCCTCTAGCGTAGTGGGTTAGGCGCCAGTTTACGATGCGAGAGGTCCTGGGTTCGAATACTTGCTCGGGCATGGATGTTGTGTTGTTCTTTCACCTCACATCACCCTCATCGGCTTGTAAGATGTCGTTAAAGGGCCGTAAAACCCTCTCACCACCTTGCCTACATTGCAATGCAAACCAATGGCTTTTAATTGTTTTTATTAGATGTCCGGAAC
The DNA here is from genome assembly GCA_003012365.1 of Medauroidea extradentata. NCBI lineage: Eukaryota > Metazoa > Arthropoda > Insecta > Phasmatodea > Phasmatidae > Medauroidea > Medauroidea extradentata. Next base: position 12,945 of record PNEQ01104269.1, read on the forward strand.
AAATTGTTTTGCAATCTTGAATTTATCGCACATACCAGGATAAAATAAATTACCCTTTAGGTGCCATTGTGACTTGTAGTTACCGTCCAATCCACCAGCATCATACTGAAATATTTATTTAAGACGCACGTGCGTGTGAGGCCCACGCGGCGAAGTGGGAGGAGAGATAAAGAAGGGAGGTCTGACTGCTGAGTTGCATTTCCACTCGCGCGCCTCGCCAGCAACATTTAACCACACGGAACTAGCCAGATATTTTACGGTGGGATTATTAAAGGCTACGTAGTGATGAAAAACTGCTTTTAAAGCTTAATACTGCTTTTAAATAAAACGTGATGGATTTAAATGAGGCAGACACAATTTTCTTAATAGTTTTGACCAAAAAAATAATTTAATTAAAATTAATTTTGTTTTTTGAAATTCTGTCCGAGTTATCCGAAGTCCGGGACATCGAGGTCCGAGTTATCGAGGGTTCACTGTATACCAAAAAAGTTGAGTTCAACCTGGATGGGAATGGCCTTCATTGTCAAAACTGTCACAGATAGTTTATTGTTACATCATTTATTTTTATATAAAAATATTTCAGAAATGGTTCAACACAAAAAGCTAAAAAGTACAAAGGTAAATGTTTTTCAGTTTGAAAGAGTCATTACATAACACTTTAAGAATTTTAAAAATATTCCTGTGCTTAATATGGCTAATATTCAAAATATACACAGAAAAAACAAAACCAAACACTGGTAGAATAATATAAGAATAAAAATTACAAACACATTTCATAATTTACTAAATAAAAAAATAAAATACAGTATTAATCTAAATGTGGCACAGAATTAAACAATATCATCAAGAAGACATAGGAAATGAACATATTAAAAGTAAATTTTGCAATGCAATACTTATTAAATATTACTGAATTTTGAAAAAAATGTAACCATGATTAAGTATAATTTACGCACTACAAAACAAGAATCTGTCACATTTTAGCCACAATATATTTTGGCCCTAAGCAATTTTTATATTAAATTGTTTTAACCTTCTTTTCCTGGGAAGATACAGAGAAATATTCCCGTAATGTACGCTTGCTTTTTTCTACTTCTCTTTGTTCACCCCTTATTCCTTCTAAGCTTGACTTACTTTCTTAAGCCTTCTTAATGGCTGCTTCCAACATTGTTTGTCCTATCTTTGCTCCTTTCATGTCATTATTACTCAAGGCACTTTTTATCCTAGCATTAGCTTCTTCCATCAATTTTGTGTAATTTTTTATATCCTCGTCCACTTCTTCTTCTCTCTTCCATACCATTTTTTCCTTCTATATGCTCTGTTTGGTTTCTGTGCCTTTTCTTCACAGTCATGTGCTCTTTTTCGCTTTCTTGAAGTCCTTTACTATGTTTTTCTTTCTCTTCAGCTTTGCTTTTCCTGTGAAATTCTTTCTTAGTACATACTGTAAGCTTCTTGACCCTGTTTTACAAAATTCTTGGTTATGGGAACTTTGTGGGGAAGGTTCTTAAAATCTTTAGTAGACTGGAGCCCACACACAGCTGCAACTGAAAGGCGTGATCTGTTGAATGTGATAAAATTACTAGTGTCTGAAAATCTTAGCTCAACATCAGCATTACCATGTGGAACAATTAGTATGGTTTTTACCAGCCTCATCAATTTAGAAAATATCTGTTCTCCTAATGAATTTTGTAGAGAAAATATTTTCCCCCAACAGTGATCAATTCTTGCTACCTTTCTGTTGTCTTCAGAATACTCTTCGTTTTCATTTGAATGTCCTCCATCCCTCTCTTCTTCACAATACCACTCTTCTGGTATACTCTCACACTGTGGTATCTCCCACTCATCATTAATAGCATCCAAATTCACTTGTGGAACCAAAAGTACCGATTCTGCACGACTTTGTATGGCTTTAGTTGATGAGTTAACGTGCCGATTCTTTTAAATTCAGACAAGAGGTATTCTGTATTATTGGATTCCCAATTGGTAGTTTTGAGATGGCATAATGTGGAGAACTGTTTGTGTTTCTTCTTTCATTTTATCCAAAACTCTTCTGGTTTCACAGCCAACTTCTAGTTCAGTTCTGCCCAACTCAATTTCTGAACAAGGAAACTTCAACTATATGTCCTGAAATGTTCTCTTCTCTAGTTAATTAGTTTAATACAGTGCAATAAAGAATTTTTCTACAGCATATTTAATACAGTACCAACATACATTGAAGAACCAAAGCAAGGACAAATGTACAAAAATCACTTTTAAATATATTAAGCTAAAGTAATACATTTATGAAACAGGGCCAATCCATCATCACAATGGACAGAAGTATCTGTCCTGTAAATAATGAAACAAGTTATTGAGGATTATTACAAACTATTTACAAATAATGGTGCTTCAACAACATAGGGCTGGAGCACCAAGAAAAGTGCCCCTCAGTTATTCTTCACTGGGGATGACTTGAAAATAAATAACTTACTTGAATAAGTTCACTCAGGCAACACTTCAATTGGCAGCACGTCACATGCATTAATATGCTGAGTATGTATCTGAAAAATCATACTTTTGCCCATGAAATGGAAGTAAAAAGTAGGAAAAGTAGGACACATTTAACAAAAAGTAGGAGAACTTGAAAGCCTGCTATTTCCCAAATGATTAACCTAAAATTTAAATTAGGCAAGTTTGAGTATTCTCATCCAGTGGCTGTTGTGAGTGCACCAGTTAGTGGTCTCATGTTAGGATGTGACTGTTTCCAGAAATTTCAGGCACAAATGTCGTTCAACCAGAGAGTTCATTATTTGTGGCTGAACATCCCCCCTCCTAAAGGAAAAACAGTTTCAGTCTCTGTTCAGGAGGATAAGGAAGGAAATAAACATAGGGTTGTTGAGGAACAGAAACTTATCTGTTTAGAAGAGACAAACCATTCAGTGGCTGAACCAATTCAGGATGGATCTTGTTTGAGGTTAGGTGTGGTTACAGTTAAAGAAATTGTCAGGCTGGAACCACACATGTATCAGGCCATTAAATGTAAGTGTAATGCTAGTAGTTTACCTTCCAAGGCACTCTTAGAACCTTTTGAAAAGCTGTATGACCAGTTTTCAGTTTTAATACCCAGTAATATTCTGGGTAAAGACAAATCAACAGTATTGTGGGTAACTAATGTGGCAAACCATGCTGTTACGTTGCCACAAGGAATGAAGTTAGGCAATTTGTGGGCTTTTGTGGAAACAACCGTCCCAATCAGACTCGACAACTGTTCAAGTTAGGCTGGTATTCCTAAACGTTTGTATAAGGTTTAAGGTGCAGCATATGTCATGCCTAGGCCTTATCGGTATTCCTAAACGTTTGTATAAGGGTTTATTTAGGTTCAGGACATGGGTTATTCAGGACTATCTGTGACTTTTCCTTATCCTAATATAATTAAGCATGCGCAGTACACTTAGCCCTACAGACGGCTACACACGTTACAATGTAATTTACCGCTTACTGGACGAATATAGTTTTTAATAATAAAAGAGAAAACAAAATCATTCAAATAGTACAGAAAATTAAACTTTGTGGCAGCAGGAATAGTAAAGAATAACCCACTAGCATTTTTAAAACAGCCCAAATAAACCAAAATAGACAAATTTGTGGTTCTAAAAGCATTGCAGTATATGTATATTTTTTCGGATATCATTACGAAAGTGAATGAATAGCTCAGATGATACGGTGTCAGCTCAACAATAATTTTATTTGGGTTCAAATCCCAGTCACTCCATTTTTTTTTTTTTACTTTATATATTACGTATCACAATGCGGTAAAAATGAAATTAATGTCTATTTCCATAAATATAGTTTCTAAGCATTAAACTAACATAAAAATATAGAAATAAGATAAATGTATAATGAACCATTGATGAATAGAAAAATTTTCCCCCTGTAAATTGTAGTCAACATGTAGGAATACCACGTCTAGTGTACGGAATTAAATGACTTGACTTTTTTGTTCTTTAAATGCTTACAAATAGAATGCATAATGGACGTACGATCAATAGGCACCTTTTATAAACCGGCCTACTTAGAAAATATGCAATTGCAACTGTTACATACTGTTGATTTAAACACATTTTTGTAAGATACGATACGTTTAACTTACATTCAGAAGTTCTCACTATGTTTTTATTTGCAAACATTCCAATATTTTTTTAATTAATTTCCAAAATAAAATTTTTACAAGTAAAATGAAATGAATGTAATTTATATGTTTTTTGTAAATAACTCGTATTTAATCTGCGTTACGTCATGTTAAATAAAAGTTTGAGAAATAAAGAAATGTGTTCATGAAATATTCACCTTCGGAAAAAAAATTATACATTTGTAACGGGATGTTTCCAAAACAGCTAGCGTGCTATAAATAATTTGTAAAAATATATCCATTCTCATGCCATTGTAATTAATTATTTAGTTAAATATATGAAAAAAATTACAGATTCGTAAAATTCTAATTCAAAAAATTGTTTGTAACAGAAAATCTGCTCGCTGGTTCTGTGACTTGTGCATATAGGACATTTAATAGGCATGCCAATGCTGTTCTCAACTTAATATTTTTATCGGTATTTGTAAGGAAAATCTTAAGGTAAGTGATCACATTTAAAAATTACAGTTATACTTTTAAAGTAAACACACTTGTACACTAATCTGCGAATGATATGTGCATACATCGAGAAAATACAAGCTTAACTAATAAGACTACTTTCCTTAATTTGGTGCAAATAAACCAAAAAATTTCACATTGATCATGTAGATGTAAACATACAAAAATATTTTTTTGTTTCTTCATGAGATTCTATCTTCTAACGTAGTGAACCTACAACAATGGGAACTAATTAAACCAAAGTTTGAAAAATTAAGTTTTTAATTTTACATTTTCTTAGAGTCGGTGCAGTTATAGGAGAAAATAAATAAATTCATGACATGAAATATTAGGAAATAGAGTATGTTCAGTATTGTAAACGATGAATCATCAAATTACATTTAACACATCATATCCTTGTTAGTTATGCCGGATGATTTCTTTATTTTAAAGAGGCGATAGCTTATGAAATATATGTCGAAAATATGTCCTCAAATTTTTCTGCGAAGTGAATTATAGTGGTAGTAATATTAACCAGAAAATAACTACAAAATGTAATTTCTTAAAATGTAGAACAAAATAACAGTGCCAAACCAATTAAAGATCAAATAGCCTATTTTATCAAAGGAAGAAAAATTATTAAGAAAATTTTAAACTATTACCCACTTCATGTAATTATTGAAATTTCATTTTCAACTTACTTTATCATAAATTCATCCACATGATACTAATAAAATCTATTCTGAATCAACCTGTGTTGAAACTGAAAATGATATGTTAAAAATATGTTAATATCAAACATATGTACCGAGTTTGGAGGTTTCCAGATGTGTGGTTAGTGTAGACAACTCTTGTGATCGAGAAAACATAGATACTCACATTGCCAGCGTTTTGATAGGCTAATAAAAACAATGTGTCTCTTCAAAAAATTAGTTTTGTTTATCTCATGAAGAAATAACATTTTAAATTACTGCCATTATGAAAATATGACCTAATTACATATAAGCCTAATCAACTTAGTCTACTGTGTTATATTTTTATCAAGTTTGATTATGTTTGCTGCGTAAGTTCAATTTTTTAATGTGGAGGAGAAATTGAGAAACACACAAAACGGATAATGGAAAATAGACTTAAAGAAAAAGAGGAAAAGCCTTCGATGTCCTGCACACGTGTGCACATCATTATGGTAGCCGTTTTCTCAGGCCTCCAAGAGGTGCACCGAGATTCGGCCGTTACCAGATTATTCGAAAACTGCTCAACGCACATGAGTGATGTCTGCTTAGGAATATTATTCAAAGTTTACTATACATGTTTATACCAATTTCTGGTTCAACAGTAATCATTAAAGCATATTGTAAAGCTGCCAAATTGGCAAAAATGGGTGTTTTAGCGGGTCTTTTCAGGCATTGAAATCTCGCTACAGAATCTTCTATGGGGTGCAGATGTATACAACTCACCTTTATTGTCAAAATTACAGTTACGTGTCCTAGAGGTGTGTTTTGGCGAGAAGACAGAATGCCAGTTAGTTACTTGCACCTAGAGGCTAGGGTAATGAGTGATGTGCATGCTTTCTCGAACTTACAGCTTCCGCATTTGTAGGTCTCGAACGTGCAAAAGACGTCCACATAGATAGAAATTTATAAAAAAGTTTCTTTTTTTTACTTTGCACAACAGATTGTAATTTTATTTTTAATTCTTAAATTTCGAAAGATATATTACATAATTTTAATTTTCAATCTATATTACTGTATTTATGATTTCTTCTAGTTTGAAACAATTTAAAATGCAATACATTATGTTTTAAATGTAAAAAAAGAATGCATTTATGTTAAATAGCTGTTGAAAGTCACTGCCTTCATTTAGATATTTACAACCGCACATGGGACGGCAAATAATAATCCGTGACTTATCCGATACCAACAGGACATTTAGGAATACGGTTGCGAGATAGGACTCAACCCTTTCTTTTCTAAATCCGGAGATGGTCTTGTCCTAACAGGTTCACCGAACATAAACGCTTGGCTGCCGAAAATCGTATTTAACAAAACGAGAGTCAACAAACACAAGAAAATTGTACATAAAATAAAACTTAACGATGGCGAGAATGTTAAGTGATAAGCTACAAGCTTTTCAAAAACTTAAAACTATCAATAAATAAGAAAATTATGATTTTTTAGACAGTTTGCTACATGAAGGCTTTAGTATAAAATTTTTTGCACGATTATGATATCAGCGCAGTTGGTTCAGGTTGCAAGGTGCGCGGTCGGTAAGAAAATTTTTCGGGTTCGAATCCCGACTGGTCCAAAGTTTTTTTTTTTTACTTTTTACATTGCACAGAATATTAGTAGTAGTACAATTACTTTAATTTTAGGAAATATAGTTTCTACACATTAAAATAACATGATATTCGACCATTACAATGTTATAATCAACTATTGGTAAAGAGTACAATGTAATTGGTTTTCGCTGTAAATAACATACAATACATATATAAAAATTATTTTTTAAAATGTTTTACGATTTGTGAGAAATTTTTTACTTTTTTTGTGCTAACCTTGAAATAATAAATATTGTGTCTAGAACAATAACAATTTGACGCTACGTTCAGAAGCACATATCTTATTTTGTGTTTTTCAGATATTAAAATGACATAAAACAATTAATTTTCCAGGATAATTTTTAACGCTCATAATAATAAGTTATACTCAATTAAATTGTACTAACGCATCTTTGCTTTTCATTTCGATGCAAGTAAAATAACAATAACGCAGTGTAAACATTATTAATATAGGCATTATAATTCATCCACATTGCAAAAAAATCGTAATTAGTAAATATTTTGCATCACAAAAAAACATGTTTCATTAGAAACTACTAAACATCTGTGATATAACTACTATCAACACATTGTAAAATAAAAGCACATTTCAGACGTTGACAGGCAACATCATTTTTAACAACTCGCGCGCTGCATCAGTGTTATTCTGAGCCTTCGAAAATTGTCAAAAACACCTTTTTATTTCATATATTTCAAAAACAAAAGGAAGGTAAGTTAAGTGAGCTTTACGTATCGTCGACACCCAGGTTAGAGACTGTTTCAAAATGAAATAGTAACTGGATACAAACGAAGTTTCGACTGAAGCATGAATTTCACTTTGCTAAAGAGATGTGTTCAATGAAATGATAGAGCCATTGCTTGAAATTTGATCAAGTAATAGCCTATGACAAAAAAAAAACTTGTCGCTTTAGTACGTTGTGTACAGAGGTGATGAGAGACCTAATTTGTGTGCCACTGTTACTGTGACAATACCTTAGTTTTTAGTGTTTAGTTACGGCATAATAATAATATATTTTAACAGTGATTGTGAATGTTTTGTATGTAATTCCACGTGTCTGAATAATATGCTAATATAACATTTCAGCTCATAATCAGCAGAAAAATATGAATGGAAATACTGCGATTGCGTGGCTACTGTACCTACTGTTTTAAGTTTTAACAAGAAACAGTTATTGAATATTTTAATTGTGACCATTATAATCCATGATTTTTATCTCTTTGTTACTGTAATTATTTTGTAAACAAATTCAAATGTTAAATAATACGTTTCAAAAGTACAAAGTTTAACGTGCTTGTTATAGTCACTGTAAATCAACAGCGCTCATCGTCGCCTTAATTTGTTTCTAGCCTGGCGTGGGCCGGTGAATAATAAGCCGTGACTTACCTGACATCATCTCGGGACACGGCGCAAACACATCTAGGAATACGCTCAGCGAAGTTTGGTCTCTATCGCTTTTCTGGTGCCTGAGATGGTAGTGCTTATGTAGACACTAACTTATTGTTTAGGAATACCAGCCTTAGTAACCGTTTTGATTTTGACGAGAGTAAATTGGACATAAATCTGAACTTGCAGCCTGATCAGAAAACAAAGTTAAGAAATTTGCTGTATAAATACAAACATTGCTTTAGCTGGTGACCTAGCCAGTTAAGCTGAACTCACAAAGAGGTAGCAACTCTTGACACAGATAACAGCCCACCTATTACCTCTGTATCGTATAGTTTTTCCTGAGAAAGGAGGGGTAATACGTGACATAGTTGAGGAGCATACCAAGAACGATGTAGTCAGACCATAGTCAGACCACGCAACACTAGTTGGTGCTCACCTGTAGTACTGGTTAGGAAGAAAGATGGCGATTTTTGCCTATGTGTCAACTATCGTAGGCTGAACAGTGTCTTAAAGGACGAGCACCCGCTGCCACGTATAGATGATTTTTTTAGCTATCTTACTGAGGCAAGATGTTTCAGTCACCTCGACATTAAGGCAGGTTATCAACTCAGAGTGGCTAAAACTGACCAAGAAAAGACTTCCTTTGTGACACCTGAGGGCACATTTTGTTTTCAGATGCTCCCTTTTGGCCTAGAAAACAGCCCCTTCAATATTTCAACGTTATGTGGATGAGATGCTAGCAGGTTTGAAGTGGGGCTCTTGTCTTGTTTACTTAGACAATGTGTTGGTAGCTGGGAGTACTATCGACCAACATTTACTTAGACTTGAACAGATCCTGCAACGTTTTGAAAAGACTAATCTTACCTTGAAACCAGCTAAATGTACCTATGGATATAAAGAAACTGAGGTGCTAGGTCATTTAGTTAATGCTAATTGTATCAAACTCCATCCCGACAAAATTAACGCAGTGAAGGATTTTCCTAAACCTAAAGATGCTAGAGGTATAAGGAGCAGTTTAGGTCAGGCCTCATTTTACAGGAAATTTACTCATAATTTTTCTCAGATTGCCAAACCTTTGTCTAGTATTTTAAAGAAAAATATAACTTTTATGTTGAACAAGCCTCAAGAACAAGCAATTCAGACCTGAAAGGAGAAATTAACTTCATCCCCTACTTTAGTACATTTTCGAGAAGGCTATTCCAATGAAATTCACATTGATGCGTGTTGGGGCTATTACTATGCAGCTGCAAGAAGGAAAATTGCACCCTATTGCATATGTTAGTCGTACTCTTATTCCGGCCAAAAGTAGGTATCCTATCACTCATTTACAATGCCTCCTTGCATTAGTTCAGGCCCTACATTTAATTAAAGCCCTTTACTGTAGTGACAGACCACCACAGTCAGGATTACATGGACAAGTTGAAAATTAATGCTCATAGCACAAGAAGGATAACATGTTGAGCACTGAATATGTTCAAATATACTTTTAAATAAAGTACTCTAGTGGGTAAAACCACTCTCATGTCGACAGTTTGAGTAGAAATTCTTTGGATAGGGGAACCGAAAGACGAATAGAAAACTTTGGACTTGCCAATATTTTCACTCCCTGGGTTTGACATGTCCAAAGCACAGAGAAAAGACCCTATCTTATTGCAGTTGATTAAGGAAGTTGAACAGCCCACACATGACAATTCTAAATTAGGCTGATAAACGAAAAACTACTGTTTGAAGGATGGAATATGGTATGAGTTTAACCCTAGACCTGAGGGTAAGCAATGACTTTCGGTTATTCTTGACAGCCTCAAAAGTGAAATCTTAAGTGAATACCATAATAACCCTTTATTGGGAGGCCATTTAGGCATGGCTCGCACTGTTGATAATATCTGTCACTGAATTTACTGGAAAGGCATGGCGAAAGATGTCGAGAGGTACACTTGAACTTGCATAGATTGCCAAACTAAGAAGGGTACTAACAGAAAACCAGCGGGCCTGTTACAGACTATCCATGTGAGCGAACCTTTCAAACGGGTAGTGATAGACCTGTTGGTGACATTTCCTAGGACCACCAGTGGATATAAGTATATGATCGCGTGTATTAACTATGTATGGTACACGATGGGCCGAGACGAGAGCTGTACCCAGTGGTACTGTGCACGAAGTAGCTGAATTCTTACTGGAGAATGTGGTATGCCGCCACTCGACCCTGAGTTTGATCCTGAGCGACAGAGGGTAGGTCTTTAGCTCTGCGGTATTTTGTGAGTTGCTGCGACTCTTAGATATACATATATAGACAGATGAGGAACCCATGGCTGTTGGAGTCACGGGAGCCCTTTTCCAGCTGATTCCAAAGGTGATTGTGTATTCGACCTCCATACCCTTAAATTTTGAAAAAAGCATGGCCGCGAAAGTTAACAAATAATGTGGAAAATATAAATGTAAGAACAACTTGCGCTAGTTCAAGATTGAAAATATTTTGTCACTCTTATAAAGAAACTAAACAGTTTTTGTTGCTTAGCAAAACATTATTAAATTCACTAAATAATGCTGCAGGAGAAGATTTAGTCGAGGAGAAAACTTTTCTCTATATAGGTTTAACTTTTCTTGGTAACATTGCCAATTGGTGTTGCGATATTGCAACAGTTAATCAGATTGACACTTTATTTGACAATGAGAAAGAATTAGCTATAGCTTTAGAGTCTATGAATCAGCAGGTTTTGGTTAATCATGCAGCTTTAGCAAATTTGTCTAACCAGGTTTTAGTAGTAAACGAAGTAGTAGCTACACTTTTTGGTAAAGTACAAAGTAAATACAATAATTTTCAAAAATTTTTTTGGAGATTTTGGAGAAGCTTTACAAGAGAGTAAAGCTGGTATAATTCAGGAGATGGCTAAAATTTTTCTAAGTAAGTTGTTATCAGTAGCCATTATGGCAAAGCAGGCTCATACTTTTGTTCCGAATCGAGATTTTGGAACAGTGCCATTCCCATAAACTCCCAGCTGCTTTGGATTCTCCTGAGGATTTGAAAACCAAGTTAGAACATTTTAAGTTACTAATTGGCAAGGACGTATATAGGTTAGCTGCTTCTCCTGAAGATGTTCAGATATATTACCACTTGATAAATAGTTCCTGTAAAGTCTTTGAAGAGAATTTGTATGTTAGATTAAAGGTCCCCATTGTTAAGTAGGAAGCAGAGTAGAAATTATTTGAGTTCATTGCTGTACCTTTTAAGTGGAGAGAATCGGTCTGTGTTTTGCATCACGAAACAACATTTTTGGCTGTAGGCTTAAATAATCACGAGGTCGAGCTCTACAAGACTGTAGGTCATATATGACGAACATTTGTGTTTTGTGCCAAAGCATTCTGGTGATGCAATAACTTGGACTATTTGCCCTAAAGCAGTTTTTCAGGGAACTACCTCAGAACATTTAGCTGAAGTTTGTTTGTTTGATTGTCAACCTGAAACACTTAATTATAACACACATAGGACCCGAGCATTATTTTCTTACAAGTGCCATTGTAAATTTTTAACTAGTTTGCACTTTGAATAGGAATATATCTAAATTTTTAGGTAATGAGAAGCATCCTGATGCTATTGACGTAGCGGTGCCCTGTGATTGCAGGATGTTGTTGAATAATGAAGTTAGAATCTCTGAGATGTATTCATGTGATTTTAATTCTAGAACTAAATTTGAAATAATTCATGTTATTTCTGCTGCATGGTCTGAATTTAAGAAACTTAATTTTCTTTCTCATACTACTTCTACTCAGACAGATTTTCCATCTTTTAGTGAATGTTTACAAGAGCATTGGCTCTCTGCCATTCCTCATTTGAATATCACATTGGAGATGAATGCTGCTCAAGAAGCTAAGGTAGTGTTAGACAGGCCTATAGGTATTGAGAATTTCTGGGTTCGTAACTTTCAGAGTATTACATTAGGCCTGGTAATTGTCATTTTGTTGGTTATTATTGTGAAGAAGCCTTCTCTAGTAGGGTTAGAAGTTGAACCTCGTGTAAAAGCAATGAGTCCTCAATCTGTTGTAAATTTGGAGATTGCTTCCACAGTTGCTATTGTGTTAACATTGCTAGTTACTTTGTGGATGATTTAGAGAGTTTGCAGTAATATATGCTGAAGAAGCCGTCGAAACAAGATGACCGATGAGAAACCCTGTGGCTCTACTGTAGAGTCTGACATTATAGAACATATCCGAAGAAGTGGTAGAGTTAAAGCCGCTATGACCGACGCAAATGGAAGGGAAGTCAGTTTATGACTTTTAACTGACTATGATGTTCAAGCAACATCATAACAGCTTAAATGTTGTCTTTTTTTATAGATCATGCTTATTTAGTAAAGCTTATGAGTTTATTATTGTTTTATTTTCTTAATGATGTAGCGAACAGTTAATTTTTTTTGTGTATGTTCCTTAAATACGTAATCTTGATGTGATTGTGTACAAGCTCATTTTATTTGTTGTTTAGGTTGAGCCGTTTTCAATAGAAATGACTCCAAAAACAAGTTACCAGCTCCAAATACACAAGGGGCAAGAAAAAAACCACGTCCACTAACCAACGCTTATAGCTTATTAGGGACCAGGACTTTGTTTGACACATCATTCTTGAGCAAAGAAAACACAAAATAGTTTAAATCTCAT
>PNEQ01104269.1:26025-62111 GCA_003012365.1 Medauroidea extradentata
CCCCCCCCCCCCCCCCCCATTTGACTCGTGGGCCGCTATGCTTTACCACTCACTCAAAGATGCTCACCACGTTTCCTCCCCAAAAATGTGGAGTTATATTCACAAAGTTAATACCATTTGGGACCAGAAATCGACCTGTTGCGTCCCGCATGCAGTGTTAAACCAAGCGCGAGCTATCACTCACTACAGTGCCGTAGCTAAAGACTTCGTCGACAGCCCAACTGCCGGCGCGCCCCAATTTACACTCACTCGGGAAGGCGACGAGGGAAAATGTCTCTTAAGGGAATTGGTCACTCACCAAAATCCTCGATGAACCTTTCAAGTTAAGGACGCTCACCACTACCTGAGCAGAAAAGATCACTTATGTCCTCCTTCAGCACGACAGCGCGAACTACGCTTGCGTACTTCTCGCCCCCCGGCACGTCCATTCTTCTACACGTGAATTACCGCCTACCAAGGCACAAGCTCAGATCCCAGAGCTCGCGATGTGAGTTGCTCGGCTTCCAACCTGAGAATGACTCCCCTCTCTCCGCGCCGCGACACAGCAGCTCGCTCGCCTCGCTAGCGCCCCTGCCGCCGGCCGGCGGAACTCGACCCCCCCTCCCTCCAGGTCCCCCCCTCCATGGCCAGTGGAGCGGAAGGTCCGGTGGGGAAGGAGAGGCTAAGGCACCGTCAACCGGGGCGATCCCTCCCTCATTAAGAGGCGGCCGAAGCCAGCCTCGAGGTTCAAATCCAATAGGGGCAAACAGACACACTGCTCAAGGCCCCAACTCAAAATCACAAAAAACCCTACAACAGAAACTAAAGAAACTCAAACCCCCAAAAAGAAACAAACCCAAGAAAATAAGACCTAAAAACAGTAGCATCTGTTCAAGGTGTTAGTATTCATTTACTTCAAGGTCTACCTGTCTGTGTAATTTTTAACCCTTGAGGTGTGTTGCTGTTAGAAAAAGATATTTTGTTCACCCTTCATTGGTAACCAGAATAACGGTAGAGGGAAAATTAACATTCCTTGTCTATGTGATGGTTTAGCTGTCATATGTTGAAGGGAGATCTAGGTGCACCCGCTGTTAAAATAAGGTTAGGAAAGAAAGTAACTTATAGATAACTTCGCCTAATGGGTTAACAGATTTTTTTTGTCATAATCGTGGGTGGGAATGTTAGGACCTAAACGCAGTAAACAAAGAAAGGACCCAACGAAGAATATAAAAATGCAGTTCGAGAGATGACTGAAGTTTGTGTCCCATTCTCTAAAATCATCAAGGTTAGAGATGAGGTTCACCTCATCTAGCAATAACTTCTCATGGTAGCAGTTCCGCCGCTGAATGTTGTCGACTTTTGCGGGTATGAAGGACTGGTTAAGCTCCTACCCTTGTCCTTGTCGACAGCACCGAAGTAGCTGCCTCCTGAAGATGATGTCGTGCCTGGTAGTGGGAAGGAGTGGTTCTAGCTTGGTGGCTGTTTACTAGCTAGTTATCCTCGGTGTCCCGCTGCCATGTTGGAACTTCGTTCAGAGATCAAACTGGGACCAGTCCACCATCCGCTGTCGAGGATGACTTCCGCATGGGAAAGTTACAATAAAGTTGTGTCTGCATTAGTACATTATTTGCAGCAATTAGAAGACAAGATTCCCTCTGACATTAACACAGTTAGTCTCTTCAGTAGTAGTGCAGCTTCACAACAAAAATGTCACTGTTCTAGCTGAACTGTGTGGTTATATGGACTTGACAACAAGGTGGAAGAAAATATAACATTACTTCCTTGTAAAAGGGCACAGTTACATGGTTCCAGATTATGTATTTATGTATGTAGAGAAAGATCTTCACAAGAAGGAAATTATAGTAGCTTCTAAAGAGTATTATGACATATTATAACACAGGGAACTGTCGATATGCGAGACTGACTGGTCAGTCACAGTAAACTACAAAACAGTTTCACACAGTGGGTGTAAGGCCCTGCTTCTGTTCAAAATACCATAGCAAAAAGTAATACCTTACGCAAAGGTTAGCCATATATGAGTTCATGTTTCTGTTCGCAACCTTTATGACTGGGGAAAGACATTTTGTTCTGTGCTTAAAAGAGGTCTAAATTGGTCAAACAAACTTATTTGAGTGTCTCAGCGATATTCCACCTTTAAGCAAGGTTTCTGTGGAGATAGCTAAAGATGTTTAGAAACTTTTGAAGTACTTTGCAGTACCACATTATGCAGATAACTTTTAGAAATGTGTACTTACATCTGTTAACTGCACTGAGAAGGATGGGAACTCAGTTATGTACCATGCAGATAAATCACAGTAAAGTGGCCTAACTTTGGTCCACTCAACAGGAATTTCCTTGGCACAAGGTTATGAAAAAGAAAAGTGGTTTAAAATTGTTTATTAATTTTGTCCATAAACGGCCAAGGAACAGACTTCTGGACTTCTCTCCTCTGTAATATGATTATAAAGACTTAATATGTTGATTTTTTTGGAGGAGCAAAGTTAGTCAGGTCTGTGATGTAACTTTGCACCATATTTATATTTTACCTCTAGTTAACATGTAAATAGTAGCTATTGCTGGAGTGTGCAACTTTGCTCCATAGAATTGACATTAATCTGCATTTGCAGCTAACCATTTCTCCCAGTATCAAATATAAGGTTAAGTTTTACCATGTTTTTCATTTGACAGTGCCGACAAAAAGAGTGAAATTGTGTTTTACACATCAATTTGTTAACAGAAAGCAATTTTTTAGGGTTAAGTGAAGCTGTTTAATTAAAAGCTTAACACACAATATTTTACAATGTATCTCCATGTCAAATACCTCTACTTTGTAAAATTTTTCATCACTTAACTAGCTATTACATACTGTACAGTACATACAACATTTTGGGGCTACTTTTAAACCCACATTTGACAGAAGGAGTGGTTCATTAAATTTTAAAATGCTCTCTGCTACTGATAGGTTCAATGTTACAAGGTGATATCTTACAAATAACATCATAAGCAGTGTAAAAAATTTCATCTGGATGGTCTGGCCACTGCCAGTATCCACCAAATGTTACCATTCATTTAACTTTGTACAAGAGTTCATTCTCTTCTATTTTTACACATGTTACTGTCCCAGGAAAAACACAGTCATTATACTCTACAATTACATACTCATTAACCTAGTAACCATCTGTACGATTAATGAATACAGTACTAGTGGTGGTTACAGTGTCACTGGTGCAGTCTTCTATTAACACTGTAGAGCCAGCATGTGTTGCTGATGACTCTCGCACGTCGATTATGTCCTGACTTTCTGATGTACTAGTAGTTGGACTGGGCTCTTCTTCTCTAGGTTTAATTGGTTTGAGAACCTTGAATCATCTTGGCACCTTCTGAACGCCACCTCTAGTTTTTGGTATTGAGCGCATACACTGAATTTTTTGTTCATGGCAAGTTTCTACTTTTTCAACGGTTACACTCCTGCCCAGTTCAATGGATAGTTTAAACTTTTTCGGTCTGTGAACGTTATCCAGATCATAAGAATGCACTTCTCATGTGAATGATTTAGAACATTCACCTACGTCATCAGTTATCTAGATCACTTTCTCTTTGTCAATAGAACAGATATCAGTAGTAAAACACCCTTTCACTAGGTTACTTGATGTAATTGGTTCTCCCATATCTAATGTAAGCTTAACAAGCTGACAAAATAATGATTTGGGAAGGGCAACACAAAGTTTCCCCTCTCTAGTTTGTCTCCAATCATACAGGATATTCCTCCAATTTGACTTTAATGATGAAAAATATGCAACATCTAGAGATTAGAGTAAATGAGTAGAATTGGGAATGAGCATGAAGAAAAATACAACACTGGTTTCGGACACAACTTCAAGGTTTTCGAAGTCAAGTGTACTTACATGTTGTCACCAATTAACACTTTCTTCCCTGGATGTGTCAAAGCAAAAGAGAGGAAATGGTTCTCAAACCAATCATCAAAAACATCCTGATCAATCCACCAATGAGGTGTTACATTTAACATAGTGTCTGGTGCAGCACCCTCCAGCAAGTCACTCCATTTCTGTCTTCCTTTTAGGATAACATAAGGGGGAAGAAATTCTCCTCAGGCAATTCCACAAAACACTTTGGTAAAACAAGACTGTGTGATTCAAAATCAGCTCAGGGTGGTGTGACCCTCGTCGAAACAGAAGTTGTTTCCTACTAGGCACATCACAAAAACCTGTCTCATCATAGTTATAAATGTTAGAAGGTAGTAGTACACCACCAAGTTCTTTTTCTAAATGAACAAAAAAAATTTTTTACCATATCTTCACGCCTGGGATCTTTAAGTATTACCTGTGAACCTTCGACCTAATGTAGCTTTATGATGGTTTAGAAACAGTCGACCCCAATCCACATCCGGCAAATTGTTTCTAAACTGATGCACTATAGTATTTGTTGAATCTAGGTAAGCTTTAACAATATATCGCATATCACATACCGATACATACAGGCATTCCAAATTCACTGCATGTAATATGGTTTACAAAACTCTGCTCTTCTATCTCGGTGAACACCTGAGGTCTGCCTACTGCCTTTATGTGACATGCCTTCGGCTTGTTGCGATATGTGTTCCGTGATACACCATACTTTCTTTCTGCTTGGTGACGACCAATTTTAACAGTTTTGATATCCTCTAATACCTTCTGTAGAACTGTGTCAGTATATGATTTGAATGGCCTGGTGCCAGGTAACTTCTTTTTCTTACCACAGACATTGTTCCGTCCTGTGAACAATACAGTAATATTTTAAAATCAGGGCATTTGCAGGTTTAATCTAGTAAATGGGTATTCTATTCCATGTAATTCTTTAACAGTATTCAAACATTATAATAGGTTATGAAAATATTTTGATTTAGTATTTCTAAGTAATATGTTCACAAAATATATTGTAAAATTGCACAGTTACAAGGGATTACAAAACATCTCAGATCCACTAAGATTGTGTAACTTTTGCTGGGGCAAAGTTGGCCAAAATTATTCTGAATTGAAGGTAGGCATACATTTGTATTGTTAACAATATTTTCATTATTTTTTATTCCAATATCTCAATCTATTTTCAAAGAAGTCCCCGAGACCAAAACCCTAACAACACTGATAACTTAAAATACACATTCAAAATGAACTGAAAATCACAACTGCAAACAAACAAGTCTAAAATTCCATGAGGTGACTTAACTGCATTATTGCCAACTTTACAGGAAATATAAAACTTCTGAAAGCTAAAAAAAAATAAAATTTACTTCATAGAGAAAAGATACACTGTTTACAGTCTTTGAAAACAAAAGAAGCTAGTGGAGCAAAGTTACACCCACTGGCACAAAGTTAACCCAAATGACTGCACCAAATTAGTTTACATTGGGTAGGTGCAGTATATGTTACAATAACAATTTTTTTAACAAAGCTGAAGTGTTGCACTTTATTTTCTCACGTATATATGCAATATAAACCACATTACATGTATTGTAATAATACTATTGTACTAAGCTTTTTCTTTCTAGTTGGTAAACATGTAAAAAGTTGTTAAGTCAATGAACTAAGCTGGTTTTGGCAGAAACACTATTAAATTTGCTCTAGTATTAAGACAACAGAAATAACATGATTTCTGTAATACGCCTATTATTACTTGTTTTCATATTGCCAATAGATCAAAATATAAACCCATGTTTTTTCCAGTCTCCTCATCAGTCGCACTTGTATACCTGAACCCTGTGTGTCTACCTAATGATGGGAACATATCCCAGTTCCCGAAACGTCGTTAATACTGACCGTCTTAAAAACGACTGTGTTTTGTTACGTCTCATGGTTGTGTCATTTGCTGTATTTCTATTAGTGTCTGATATCAACTACGTTTTTGTTTCGTCTCATCGTTGCGTCGCATGTCAACTTAGGTTTCTTATTTATTTTTATTTAATTTATTTTCGGTTTGTTCCTTGTCTTATCCGACCCAATTCCAGTTTTGGAATTTCATGTTTTGTATGTATCCTGTTGACTAAAGCATACTCTGCTTAATGACTTTTCTTGTCTTATTTTTAGTTTCCTTTTGACAGTCATTTATTTCGTAATGGAGTACGTCCACGCAAATAAATCCAGTCACCACATTGTTAGCCACGATTCCAGGTACTCCAAGAATGAGCGATTCCCGAAGGCTTTCAACCACGGTCACCGGTACCGCCATTACTTTGTCACGCATAGTCAGGGTAACGAATGCAGTACCAATGGTCCGCCCTTGCAGGCCTTGTGTCGCCATTTGGACAATGTTTTCTATGTGTTCATGCTACCTTACATGTTCCTGATTCACAAAGTTGTGTGACGCTGCCATATAAATGAGGGCAACTGTCAACATCCCATTGACTAGTACTGGTACGGGCAAGAGACAGTCATAATTTTCATACATTCGGCCGAGATGAGTTTGATTGTCTTTTTCTGACTCCCAAGCGTCTATGTTCTGCAGGTAATGAGGGGAAGCTCCCCCTACCCCATTCGTTCATTTGCCGATGTTGGGTCTGTGATTTGTCATTGCGGGCACTGCCTGTGCCAGTATATTTGATACCCTGGGCAGTATCTGCATGGTTCTGGTGTTGGTGCGTTTAGATTGTATTGACCCCACTGACGTTGCAGATTGGTCGTTCTAGCCCCATCGGTTTTCAAGTGGTTGTCATTTTGTTAATTGGGGCATGGTCCCCACGTCGTGCATATCTGTTTCGGACCCATAAATGTGATAGCTTACACTGCTGTATTTGTGAACGTTCCAGTCGATTTGGAAAAGTTCATAGTGAGTGACTTTATCTCCATGGTGTTGTGTGCTAATGTGCAGAAGTTCTAACTAAGTTTTCATGGCCATAGTAGATTGTTGGGTGCAATGCAGTGCGATATTCAGCTCGCACTGCTTGCAGTACTGACTACAAGCCATATCTGCTGGGCCTAAGTGTGGATAAAAGTGTGTCAAAAGATTTATCTTTCTCCTCACAAAAATCTCATCATCTCCAGCTTGTTGATGTTCTGTGGATATAGCAAGTTGTGTACACAGCGTTGCGAGTGTGCTCGTATAACGTGCTTTGAATTTCACCACAAACTGCTCCCACGACATACCATAATTGGTTAGCATCTTCCACCAGTCTTTCGCATTCCTGTTTAGTTGTGCACCTACTACACTGGCCCAATCTTCAATGGGCATGCCATGTTCCTTCAGGCGGTTTTGGCATTCCTGAAGGAATGAGCGAGAGTTCTCTGTTGGCAGTGCGGAGAATGTGGGTAAAGTCTGAAATTTTGCCAGTGCTGATTGCATGTGTGCGGTCAGATGTCTGTATCTGACTGTTGAACTCATAGGTCGCAGGTTTGAAGCTTCCCACCTTTGATCTACTTCGGAACTATCTCACTATTTTGTTAACACCGTCGTTGCACTTATTGCATTGTAAACTCCCTCGCGGAGTTGTGACAATTCTGTTGCATGCATACAATGATGATGTCTGCATGCACATTTTACACATTCTGCCTGTGCCTCATCTGTTCCATTACAATCTAAAGCAGTGCAAACATGGTTTGCTCTGTACGACTGACTTGTGAAATCAGCTGGGGTTTTAAATTCACAATGCACCTGATTGCATGCCATGTCACATTATGCGTGCAAATGCTGTCCTGTAATATCCAACTGCACTTAAAGAGTGTCGACAGGGTTACAACGGGTGCATATCACCAGGCGCCTTGTTGTTGGAGTTGTTTGGTCGTTCATTCAGTACACGTAATGTCCTGGTTGGTTAATGAAAAATTTAGATGTAAGCAATGACAGATTTTTGCAGATAAGTCATATTTTGCGAATGTGTCACAATCTATTGTTTTCGACATGTGTTGTATTTTTCTTGTGAAGACCAATCTTCACTAGTCACCATGATAAACGTGATTCGCGTATGCGGTTGCATGTCGCAGAAGCATGTAGGTAATGCGGAGGCCCTTATGGAAAAAGCTCATGTATAAAATTGGTCACATCTGGGACTGATCTGGACCAGCTATGAATTAGTGTATATTTGCCTACCCCTGATGCCAGATCTGGCCAATTTCAGATCTAGCAACATCTAGCCCAGATACACTTTTTTCAAATGGGGATCTTCACGGGGAAAGGGGGCCAGGCCACCCATCGGCCAGAATTAGTGTAACCGTCCGCAAACTTACAGCTGTGACACGAGTCACGAGTCCATCAGCCAAATTCTGGTACTTTCGTGGTCGCTCTGCTCACTCGGACACGAAGTGTCTGAGCCAAAGTTACCAGCAATCCGTTAGGTTACAGCTGTCAACTTGGCGACTCTGTCGCGTATGTTTGTCGAACCATAATAGGATAACAACATTTCCCTTGTTTCCCGCCAGTACATACACAATAGCTCATTTCAGCACTAATAGCTTCCCATTTTTCGGACCTATAATGTCCGAGACCGTTTTGGCAGTCAGTTGTAGCCACACGGAAGGCCGACACTTTACAAGGACAGGGTTCTCAGGGTCATGCAGGATTAGCGGAAAATGTTCGTGAAGTGTAGTGAAAAGGGCATAATGAACTTTGGGCGTCAGCTAGCCAGCAACGCGTGCTAGCACGAGTACTCCTATTAGGGTCGTGGTCGAACACCCAGGCTACTTGGCCCTGAAACTGCCTGCTCAAAACTTAGATTGCACAGTCCAGGAATATAATTAACAAACGCTGAGGTAGTCTTACCTAATCAAGTCCAGCTTCATGATTCGTTAGAAAATGGTTGAAAACTCTGCTGGGCACTTCACACTTCACTTCATGTAGGCTAGGAAGACGATGACTGACTGCTTCTTGGCGGGTGTTCGTTGCTATCACAAAGGTCGCGCCAAAAAGAAAACTTCCCTCAGGATTGGATGAAGGTAGTGGTAATTTCCATTACATAAACTTAAAATAGACGTCAAAACATACACTACGATGATTGTTTATGTATAAAACATGAAATCTAAGAGAGAAAAATAAAAAAAACAAAATGAAAAGTCACTCGGATTTGGTTTACAAACTGCGGACAAGTAGGTATTATACAGTGCCGAGAGTGCGAAAGGAAAGTTGTACCTTGGTAGCGTGGCACACCTGCTGCTTGTGAAAATGTCTATACCGAATGTCAACAAACAAGCTTTAGGTGCCGGGGCGAACAGGGAGGGCAGCAAAAAAGGGGTAGGATTCTGTATGATTTCAATATCAATACAGTTCATAGTTGTAAAACCTTCAAGTAATATTTTTTTACCATACAAACTACACATATTGCCATGCATCACCTTAAGTGATTTTGTTTATGTAAGATTAAACTCTAAAAAAAGTTTTGATGTAGATACAGTCATGTTAGAACAAGCAAAAGTAAGTTCTACAGATCATTGAATGTAATGCCCTTTACAATAAAAAATTACTTTGGTAGTCATAGAAGAATTTTAGGATACCCACTTGCCAGGGAAAGTAAATTTGTCTAATTAAAACATTTTGAGACACAATTTCCACTATTACAAGCACATTTATAGATTCTTAAGTTTTGGGTGAGAGCAGGGTAAACTGTTTATTGTGGTTGCGTGTTAGGCTAAAATATAATGTAGTAGTTAAGAGTCTGTTAAGTGTGTGTTACTTGTGGTGTGCCACAGGCCTCTATGTTGGGTCCATTGCTTTTTTTTAACTATGATTAATGATCTGGATAAAAATGTATCATATAATTCAATAATATATCCTGATGATTACACTTTTGTAAAGTATTACAATGTAATTGAGGAATTAAAACATTCTCAAGATGAAATTATAAATCTGTACCTGGGAGGCATGTTTCCACTTTAACAAAGCATATTGTCACTGGATTTTTGTGCTATCTCGTATTTTCACGTTGGCATGACTGACATAGTGGCATTATTGAAAATATGTGCCCAGTAAATATTGTAATTTAATATTGTATTTTAGGCTGTGAATTTATATGTTAAATATCTTATAGTTACGGTTAAGACTTATGAAATCATATTGTTTGGTAACTGAACTTTTTAATATTAAACCTTCAGTATATAGAGCGCGGCAAGGTAGACACCAATGCTCATGTGAGGAGGGGAGGGACTGACGTGATAGAGGGAGTGTGGAACAGGTGAGTGTGGATGTGTTGGCACACGGATAGTTTGGTATGACGTCAGGAGAGGCATATGTTTGTGAATGCACGTTAAGGATATGGGAAGCTACGAGTGTTTGAGGTTTTTATAAAAAGCCTTACTAGTGCCGATTGTCTTACAAAGTTTGGTACTGTTTTCATGCTTGGAAACTATGGAACCATGACGCGTCGCCACATCAGGGATCATTCAACTGAGGCCATCTTCCAAGTGGTACGGTAGCGTAGAATTCTTGGGTCAAGCGAGAGCGGCCTTGAAATCAGCTGGTTTTGGTAAACAGTGCAAGTTAAGGTAACATCCAGCCAATATACTTACTTTCCATTTCCTCCAAGTTAAACAACGTCTTCGCTTAAAGTAGGCTATGCAAGTTTTGCCGCCAGTTACCTATGCTCATAATATGCATTCTGACATTGCACTCGTGGTTACTGCAGTTTAAAGAAAAATATTTGGTAGAAAGTTTACAGAACAATATTTGGTAGGAAGTTTAACAAACACTAAGGTTCTGTGCACAGATCGTAACGGACACAGTGTAGAGATATAAGTAATCCCTAGTGTTTGGTTAACTTACAATGTCACGTGGAATAAATGAATTGGCTTATATTATGTTTTATTTTATTCTTTGTTAAAGTGGAAACATTAGAGGACTTTTCAAATGAGTTATAAATGTGTCTGTCATATATTAGGGAAAAGGGGCAGGGCTTCATTTTGGTGGATATGAGTGGAGCCAATGAGTGGTTCCCAAAGAGAGGGTGGACACCTCAACTGCGCCACTCTGCTACATTTGACTGTTTTCTAGTGTTTTTGATTGTGTATTGTAGTATCGTCACGGCCAGCTGGATCTATCGGGTCGATAAACCTATGTTACCCACGACGTTGCGAGCGGCCGGTGTCGAGTTTGAAGACATGGTGGCATAGACAAAATGTGGGAGCTCATGTCAGCTGTTGTAAAGAAAGGAACGACAAACTCTTCATCCGACGCGGGAATAACCACAGGTCAGGCTGAGCAACAGTACTTTTCTGGATGTATTTTACAATACACCGCAACATCTTCGTTAGATAAGGTAACTTATTTAAATGAAAATTATTTGGATATTTTGTTTAATTTCTATTGCCAAGTTGATAAATTAGTTCAACTACAAATATTTACTAGTTATAACTTAATGTTACAGGCTTTAATTATTAAGTGTAAAGGAATTGGTTTACGCATTGTAAAAGGTAACTTGTGGAAAGGGTTGTGTCTGTGTAGAAGTTTTGAAATCGTAGTTAAAAGGTACGTGAAGCGTTTTCAGCGCCCGGAGGAAAATACGTCACAGTTTGTTTTGTCGATTTTAGACTCTCACGAGGCTTTAGGGTTGAGTTGGCTGGAAAATGAGCTAGTAGAGTTGATGTTGGAAAATATTTCGCCGAAAGTACGAGCACTCAGTGTTGGCTTGGCTCTGCCTAAAATGGTTGATGAGTTGTTTACGTGGGCAGTAGAGATTAATAATAAGGGTGTTATTGATGGTAAATATCAGTCGGAAATTCAAGTAAATAAACCAGTCGGTTGTTATGTAACCCCATAGGGACATTGCAAGGAACGGAGTTCAGGTTATGAGAATGATAAAAGGGACGTGCATAAAGTGTTATGTAAATGTTTCTCATGCGGAAAGGAAGGTCATTTAGCCACCCATTGTAGAAAAGGAACCAAGGTGATAACTTGTTTTGCATGTGGCCAGGTAGGGCATATTGCTAAATTTTGTGAAAATTAAAATGAAACCGGTGTGAGTCAGAAAACTTTAGTATATAGCCAAAGTGATGGCAGTAAGACGACTTATTATATGATGGTATGGTCAAGGCATTATTGGACACTGGGGCTTCTCAGTATTTCATTAGTCAGGAATTTGTGAATAAATTATTGAAGGGGCATCCTTAACTAAAAAGAAAACAGTTTGTAGAGGAAAGTTTTACCTTATATGTGGAAATTGGGGTTTCATGTAAGGTTCTGTTGAAATTACAATTGCATATTAAAATTGGAAGATATTCCTGGACAAAAAATTTTTGGGTAGTGCCAGGTTTAATAAACGAAATGATTTCGGGGTTGCAGTTCTTGGATGAGGCTGGGGTTAGTATTGATTTTCAGCGTAAAATTTTGAAATTTAATTTTGACAAAAAAAGGGAGGGAATTAAGTTAGATAGGAACAAATTGAGGGGTAATGTTTGCACTAGAATGGCAGTAAATGACAAGACACTCGACAGTGAAAAAACTAAAAGGCTCAGCCAGATAACTGATAGCTATAGTGACGTCATCACAAAGCGGATTGGTGTGTGTAGAAATTACCCTAATGATATTAGGGTCATTGACGAAACCCTGGTGAGTAGTAAACCTTATCAACGTGCCCCTCCCAAACTGAACGCATTACGAAAAATTTGTTTCTCCAGCCCTCTTGGTAGCCAAGAAACGGCCAGGGCAGTATCGCTTGGTGGTAGACTACCGCGAAATTAACCGGAAGTTGCATTTGGATCCATTTCCGGTTCCCAAAGTCAAGAACGTGCTTCAGCATTTTGGGGAGGCAATGATTTATTCTGTAACAGATCTGAATGTGGCTTTCCACTAATGTGTGTTAAGTGAAAACAGTAAAAAATATACGGCAATTGTGACCCCATGGGGCCAATATGAATGGAATAGGGTCCCCTTTGGAGTCAACTTTGGTGGACAGTGCTTAGCCAGAATTTTTCAAAAGGCAATAGAGGATTATCAATATAAATTTGTTATTCTTTTTTTTACGACATACAGTATGTATTTATTCCAGGTATCCTAATAAACATCTAGAGCATGTTCAATTGGTTTTGAGCAAATTAATGGATCTTGGATTTACGGTGAACCCGGAAAAGGTGACTTGGGCAAAATCTGAAATATGCTTTTTGGGATATATTTAGGCCCGTGGAAAACTAGTAATGGACTCCGAGAAAATTGTGCCTATAATAAATTTCCATACTCCACGCAATGTTAAACGTATCATGCAATTCATAGGGATGCTGGGTTATTTTTCAAGATTCATAAACAACTATGCTGAAAAATGTGCTCCAATTAATTGTTTGGACAAATGAACAAGAAAATGTGTTTAAAGATTTAAAATATGCTATATCCCACCCACCCATACTACAGTTGCCAGATTTTAATAAAAGATTCACATTGCAGGTAGATGCTTCGTCCATAGCCCTAGGGGGGATTTTGTTACAGGACAATGGGGAAGGTTTAAAACCTATCGCTTTCGCTAGTCACTCTTTAATGGAAGGGGAGGAGCACTATATAGTGCGTTTGAAAAAGAAGCCCTAGCATCAAGAGTTTGACCTGCAAAGTGACAATCAAGCATTGACGTGGCTGTACTCTCACCCTAAACAAACAGGCAAAATAGGTCGGTGGTTGAATAGATTTCAATTTAAAATAACACATATTAAAGGAAATGAAAATGTTGTAGCAGACTGCTTATCGCACATGTTCGACGAGGAGGATTATGATACTAAAGAGGTAATGAAAGACAAATCTGAAAAAGGGATAGAAGAGGGTAGGGATAGGATTCAATGTGTAGTTATAAAAACAATACCGGAGGCCTTTATTGACATTATTAAGTGGCAAGAAGATGATGTTGAATGTCAAGAAATTAAAGGTAGGGTTTTGGTGGGTAGTGAAAACACATTTATATTAGAGAAGGGTATTTTATATTTTGTGCATAAGATGGGAAAAAAGGTTTTATGTCCCGAATAAAGCTAGAACTATGATCCTCACTTATTTTCAGAACTCTGCTAATGGGGGACATATGGGAATATCTAAAACTCAGTCAATGATTTTAAAGGAGTTTTATTGGCCAAATATATTAGGGGAAATAATGCAGCGTATTAGAAGTTGTTGTGAATGCCAACTTAATAAACAGCCCAAAAATAAGAAAATGGGCCGGCATGCTACTCAAAAGTTTCTGAAAGGTCTTGGGAAAAGGTACATTTAGACATGTTTGGTACTTTACCTCGTTCAAAGAATGGGCATAATTGCATTTTAATTCTAATTCTAAATGAAGACAATTAATATAGTCAAAGCCTTGGATATGGGAATTTGGAAAATTATTTAGTGGTCCGGCTGAAGTAATAACGGATAATGCCACATACTGTAATGCCAAGTTATTCCAGGATATGTGCTTTAAATGGGGGATAAAACATGTGAACACAAGTCCATACTACCTTTACCCTAAAATGGTTGAGAGGGTTAGTAAAAACGTTAAGGTGGCCTTAAGAATATTTCATCATAATGACCAACATAGTTGGGATGAAAATTTGAGTGAATTGAACGTGGCCTTCAACTCCGTTCCTCATATCTCTACGGGTTTTACCCCCAGCAAATTATTTCTTGGTTGAGAGCTGTTGTCGCAGTTGTCTAATATTTTTTTTTCAAATTCCTAGTTTGGCCATGGAGACTACTAGCAATAAAGAATTAGAAGAACTTTGGGATATTGCGTATTTAAATCTAAGAAAAGCTATGACAGTGGCAAAAAAAATACAATGCTGATAGAATTGCCAATATGTATAATGTAGGGGATTTAGTGGTATGCTGACAGTTTGTGCAAAGTTCAAAAGGGGATTATTTTTCGGTAAAATTAGCTACCACGTATACAGGTCCTTTTCAAACAGTTAGGTTTTTGGGGCCTGTGACGGTTTTGTTAGTTGATCCCAAAAACAAATATCAAACAAGAAAGGCACATTTGACCCATTTGAAGCCATTTCAGGAATGAATACATTCTGCTGTTTTCTTTTTTTAGAATAATTATGTATTTTCATGGAATATTGTGAGTTGTTCTAAGACGTTTTGATCGTCAGAGTATGAAGGGTGTTAACCCTTTAAAAAATATTTTTGATTGGTATTAAGTGGGTGTGGTGTTACATTTACTTCTTAAAGAGTCATTGTTCTTGACCTTTCAGCTATTGTTAAGCTGACAAGGAAATGGTTAAATTTGGGTCACCTTTATATTGTTGAACTGGTGTTGAGAGTTCTTAAAGCTGAGGTATTGTTTACCTTGTTTTTAGTCTGCTATTGTCACGAATGGTTATCAAGATTTTGGGCAATTCTAATTTAAGGTTGTTTACTGTACAATTGTAATCTTATGGTACCCAACCTTTTGGGAAATTTTACCCCTTGGTGAGTTAACATTTTTTATGCACAACATGTTTACTTTGCATTCTTTCAAAATATTTTAAGATATGGTATAGTATTACGGAGTAATTCCTCACATGTAAAATGTGTTTTAAAATTACTGAAAAAGACTACATAACTTACTAGGTCATCTAGCTCAGCTCATTGTCTAACTTAGTATGCGTTTTTAGCTATCTTCAATTATTAATTTGTATATTCTAGACTGTATACGCCTATTATACGTTGCCAACAATTTTAATACATTTATGTTAAGAATAGACTTACATTTTTGTATAACACTAGATATTGCAAGGTGTTGAACCTGCCCTACATAAGACTCAAGACAGTGAAAAAAACTAAGAGCTATTAAAATTTACCTGAAATTATTAAAAAACTGCCACTGTTTGAATTAAAGACAAGGCTTACAGCCTGGCCCTTACTTAATCCTTTTCATGATCTGAAGGAATAATTTGATTTTAATACTGTTGAAATGGCGTAGTCTCCACATGCAAAAAAAAAAAAAGCAAGAGAAGAAACAGAATCTTAACTCTGAACATATATCTTAAATAAGTGTATACACAGTCACAGATCCACTCAAATAATCAACAACTGAGTAAAAAACATTAGGGATTAAGAAATTTTTAATAACATTTTTGAATATTTTTGTGTTATATAAACATACATCTTGCAGGTGGCTGGGGAGTTTGTTAAATAACTTGTAAGCGGTGTATGAAGGACGTTATTGCTGTAAGGTCAAGTTGACAAGAGGCATATGTCAAAGGTTTCTTTTTTTACTTCTAGTGTTATGTTGATGAAAGTGTTCATTTGTGTGGAACTACTTCTGATTTTTGGAGATAAACGTCAGAAATGAGTAAATATAATCACAAACTACGGTCATTATTTTGGAACTTTTAAAAAGGAGTCTACAGTATTCATTCTGTTTTCTCCCATGTTTTATTCTTACAGCTCTCTTCTGTATACGGAATACATTATTTCTGTAAGAGGAGCTACCCTAAAACATGATTCCATAAGTCATAATAAAGTGGAAATATGCAAAGTATACAGTTAATGCCAAATCTTTGTTTAGTATACCTGCTACGCTACGCAGAGCGAAACACGCAGAGCTAACTCAGTTTTGAAATGATATCTTTGATATTTGTTTTCCAATTAAGCTGGCAATCAACATATAAGTTAAACCCAAAAATTATGTCTCTGTAGCTTTATTGATTTCTGCAGTGCCGCAATAAACATTAAAAGGGGGCTGATTACTTTTTTTTTGTTGAAAACCATAAGAAATGGGCTTTTTCTGTGTTAAAGTTTAATTTGTCTCATATAAACCATGAATCTAATTCTGAAAATGTAGTGTTGGCTACATGATTAAGTCCTTCCCCTGATTTGCCTGATATTATGATACTGGTGTCATCTGCAAATAAGGTAGGTATAGAACTAATGTTTAGGCAGTCAGGCAGGTCATTTATGTAAACAAGGAATAACAGAGGTCCATGAATTGAACCTTGAGGAACACGAAAGTCTTATCTTACCTGGTTTTGAATAAAAAATATTTGAGTCTTCCCTAAACAAACTTGTTGTTGACTATTTGATAGATAACAAGTATATTAATTAGTTTATTAGTTCTTCCTTGTATACCATAAAATTGTAGTTTTTGAAGAAGCAGCTCGTGATTGACGCAGTCAAAGGCTTTGGTAAGGTCACAAAAAATTCCGATTGATGGTAGTTTTTTGTCGAGTGCATTCAATACATTTGTGATGAGCTGATATATTGCATCATTGGTAGAAGGTATTTTTCTGAAACCAAATTGGTGTTTTGAGAAAATTTTGAATTTTTCAAAATGAGTTAAAAATATAATATATATTAGTTTTTCAATAATTTTTGAAAAAGTGGTTAGCAATGAGATTGGTCTGCAATTAGCTACATTGGTGTTATCTCCTTTCTTGAAGAGTGGGGTTACCAATGCCCATTTGAGTCGGTCAGGGAACAAACAACATTTAGGTAATGTGAATTGAAAGCATTAGTCAGTGTCTTTGTGTCGGAAACTGTTTTGTTTCTAATACTTAGCCTAGTATGATTTTTAAAAATGGCTCCATTGTTTTGCCTATTTCCTTTTTTATAATGTTCAAAGTAGTTTTGATTTTATTGGCAGAGTTTTCAATAAGACTGCTAAAGTACTTTCATTTTGCTTCTCTAATGACATTTCTTAGAATTTTGCAATATTTTTTGTACCTATTGGCTATGTCTCGATTGTTACTGATTCTAGTGGCTTCGTAAAGTTCTCTTTTGTGATCACACAAGGTTTTTAATTCTTCAGTCATCCACAGATTTTTCCTTCCCAAATTTTTTATACAAACTTGTTTTGAGGGAAAGCTGTTTTCATAATGCAGGAGAATGGAGCTAAGAAAAGAGTTAAATTTGTTATTTACGTTTGTAGAATAGTACATTTGTGACCTTTCAGTGTTAAGAGCAGATTTGAATTTATTGTCATATTCGCCTGAGAACTCAATGATAGAAAAGCAGAGGGGGAAGGAGAGGTGTGCAGATACCTACAGGTACTTTTTAGCAAGTCACTGGAACTTGGTAAGTCGCCAGCAAAATGGAAGACTGCAAAGTGGTTGCCATTTACAAGGGGGGAGGAAAGAAGATGAAACCAGCCAGTTACAGACCAGTGAGCCTAACATATAATGTTGGAAGAATTATGAAGAGACTGGTGAGTGAATATATTGTGAGGGTAATGGAGGGTAACGGGAGTATGGACGATAGACAACATGGATTCAGAAAGGGGTTCTCATGTGAGACACAGTTGGCAGGATTGATGGAAGATATAGGGGAGGCTATGGATGGGTGGAAACAGGTAGAAGCGTGTTTGTGGATTTTAAATAGGCGTTTGACAAGGTACCACATGTAAAACGAATGATAAAATTGAATGAGTTGTTGGAGGATAAGATAGTGGTAAACTGGGTGGGAGAGTATCTGAGAGGAAGCCACAGGGCTGAGACCCAATTGCAAGAAGAAAAATTTAAAAAAAAAAAACTGTCAAATGGTTTTATAGTAGGCTTTTTCAGTGCTCACATTTAACTGAGAGATTTCTAAAACTTGTGCATCATCATCTGATAGCCTATTTATTACATGCAGACACTGACTGGATGGGGTTGAATGGTTACCTATAGATGTTATCTATGGCTGTTTGTTTGGTATCTTCAGTTCTGGTTGCAAAAAGGACTGTTGGTTTCAAGTTAAAAGTCCTTAGAAGATTTTCTAAACTAGCTTTTATCTCTCTTCTGTCTGCTTTTTAACGTAGACCTAGGATCTTATGTAATTAATTAATTTGATTGTATAATGTAAATATGACTTGTCCAATATCTTTATGCACAATTTTCACAAAAATAAGATACAAGGATGTAATAAACTAAACTAAGCAACGTATAATAGAATATTCCAGTAGGGCCTACATGCTTTCTAGCAAAAAAACACTTCCAAAAAAATTAATATGGTAGACAGTACATCAATCTTTTCACCCAAAACGTTAATTATAGCCAAATAAACCTTGAAATAACATGACAAATTACTAAAGGAAAGTTTTGTGTGGGTTGAGGTCCAATTGCAAGAAGAAAAATTATAATTAACATGCATTTTTAATCATCCATCTTCCACCAACATTGAAAATATTTTTATGAAATGAAAATTTTTCAAATTTACAAAAACTCACCTTCGGCGGAGAGTAAAATTCTAGCATATAGCCACCAACAGTCTTGACCAAACAAAGACGACATTTCTCCCACTTCTGAGTACCATCAATGTTTTCACCCATTAAAAAATTAACAAGCCCTTCTTTCCTACATTCAACAACAATTTTCGCAAGCTTCGTTTTACAATGTTTATCGGGTTTCGAATGTTTACTAACACGATTAGACGACAACTCTACTTCATCAGAATGTGGTTTATGGAAAAAACCTTTGCCCTTTGTAAGCCCCTTGAATGAAAGTCTTCTAAAAAACGCTTTCTGGTGTATTTTTGGAGAAGGAGAATCACCATCATGTTCTGAATAATCGCTACATTCATCGTTACTATTGCCTCGTGCACCACGGCTGGAACTGACACTTTCATGTACACCATTGAATACAATTTTTTCGTTTTCATGGTTGACCAACCGTTTTTTTGAATATTCCACTTCAAAATGTTCAACAAAACTATCCACAAATTTTCTCACAAAATCAGAACGTGTCACTGTTCTAACACTCTGAGGTACATTTCCACTAACATACGCACACAGAGCTTTGGCAAAGTCAGACGCTGCAATTTTGGCGTACTTTTCACAAAAATCATTCCAGTTTAACAAGTCGTCGGTATTTGCATTTCCTGCTGCCATTATACCACGTATTACTCATTTAAAGTATTCAAAGGCAAAAACTAACTACGAATAGTAAACAAAAACAGTCACTACTACCAATTGCACAAACGAACACATCCTTAGGGTCGGTTTTCGATGCAAACATGTACGAGTAAAAGAGCGAAGAACCAAATATCATGAAGAACTACGGTCAAAGGTGGATTCACACGGTCACCGACAACGAAGAGCAGACAGAGTGGATTTTTGTCCTAGCGATTCAAGGCTATGAATTTTTTGCGTACCCACAAAGCACAACTTTATTTACACGACTGTCTATGGAGAAAGAGAGTAGGGGTGACTAGGGAGGTTTGTGACAAGGGAGGTTCGAGCCACGGTCTATGAAGGTAGAGGTCTTTACGCTGAGGAATAAAATGTGACTCCTTCTTGTCGCCGAGCGCTAGTAGTAATTTGGTAGCAGATTTTTCTTGTTTTTGTATTTGGCTTAGCATAAAATGTGACGTTTTTACCGGAATGGCGATGTTTATATCGAAGAAAAATTTTTTAGAATCGTTGATATGTGCATCTACATGTAAAAGATTGAAAAACTGAATTTTATGGTTGAAAAAAATGTGTTCCAATACAAAATTATGTTTCCATTTTTTTCTTCGATATAAACATCGCCATTCCGGTAACAACTTCACATTTTATGCTAAGCCAAATAGGTAAATATTATTCAACGTAATAAATCGTAATTAGAACATTTCCGCAGTTTTTTTGTTAATTTTCGGATGAGTAGTTACTCTTGATATTTACCACGAAATGACAGTTTTTGTTTGAATGGGCTAAATAAAACAAAAATTCATAATATATTTTTTCAGACTACTTTTATAAACAGTTCCACACTTGCCCATGCATTTATGGACACGGAACACGGATGTATTATATCAGCTTACCTTATTAACATTATTTTACATAAATAATTGCAAAAAATGGTAAAAAGCGTGATGTAAACAAGACAAATCTTCCACCAAATTACTACTAGCGCTCGGCGACATGAAGGGGTCACTTTCTCTTGCTGGAGAGCATATGCAGTGTCAAGACCTCCTCCTCTTAGACCATGGTTCGAGCATGGAGGTATTAGTCCATGGAGTGGAAGCCTTTGAGCAAATTTGAAGCCGGCCAACAGACGACGTCTAAAGACAAGGTAGAGCTAGTGGTGGCAAAAACATGTAAACATAGCATTGAGCTAAATGAAAATGTTTTAGTTTTGTTAAATACACATTATTGTGAAAGTTTGTGCAGCTCTTGGCCTTACAAACAGATTCTATCGTTGCGGAGGATTATCTTTGTACAGGTAAGAAACTTTTATTTAAATTCATCAAGTTTATAAAGTACATATACACAGTGAGAGATAATTAGTTTTTTTTTATATGTATTTCTGAAGCAATTGTAAACTGTTGTGTACAATTCAAATAGAGAATTTACGTGAATTTTTGTAAAAAAAAAAATTACATCGTTACATTGTTTTGCTAACCAAAATATGGCGACTCATGAAAAATAACGTCCTGCGCGTGCACAGTTCGAAAATGTTCGAAAATGATCGGCTTCACACGATTACCATTGAAATGTACGGCAGATGCCACTCCATAGACTAATACCTACATGGGTTCGAGACAGTAATTATAACTTTCAAATATTGGTAGTCCTTGGCTCCTACTTTTTGTCACAGGCAACGAGGTATATAGGCCACGTTCTGTTACTGCTGAAATCACTGAGATTACTGAGTTTACTGCCAGCAGTATTGGGACAGTTTCATTGTTAGTGGAAAACGTGGTTTGTCTCAGTGAGAATAGTTTCGGAACGATCGGCAATGCAGTAATAAAAGAGGCTGTAAATATAAACAGCAAATTGAATCAGTTGATATAAGAGAACCAGTTTGGCTCGAAACACAATGTAATAAATCGTGTTATACCAAAAAACGCGGGTAGTTTATGAGTGCATGGTCGTTCTAACCTCATATGCTATTAAGTATATATACTTATATACACATACATACAGTTATATTGACCTTGTTATTATTTCAGTTAGATTGTTGTGCATGTCCTACAGTCACAAAAATTCTGTAATTATATCACCTAACCTTCGTAACATCCATAAGTTCTACACTCATTTTTTAAACTCCCGCCATCACTTATTTTACTGACACTACACAACCTCTGCAGCTCCAGTAATCTCAGTGGTCGCCTACCCTCGCACAGGGTGCTTACACGAAAGCCCACGACAACTAGTAGTGATTTCAGCAGTTTCGGAACTGCTGCTGACGTTACTGAGATTACTGAATCAGTGAAATCAGCAGTAACGGAACACGGCCATAGTAAAAATAAGAGGGGTGGAAGCACATTCTGGCTGAAACCCAATTGAACTTGTGTCGGCCATGTTTTCCATCGTAAAAACAAAGGGGCGTGGCAGGGTGTTGGTTAGGGATAATTACGTTTATGTGCCGATAATAACAGAATAACAAAGCTTAC
Organism: Medauroidea extradentata; assembly: GCA_003012365.1. Taxonomy (NCBI): domain Eukaryota; kingdom Metazoa; phylum Arthropoda; class Insecta; order Phasmatodea; family Phasmatidae; genus Medauroidea; species Medauroidea extradentata. The sequence continues at coordinate 48,202 of PNEQ01104269.1, forward strand.
GATGCATTGTGTATGTCTATGTGGCAAGTAAAGCATATAAATACCTCTGTAAATCATTTAATAATTTAGGAACGAGAATAAATCGTAAATAAAGGATAAAAACAATTGACGAAAATATGCAGGCAGCGAGTAACTGGCTCACAATCCAAATATATAAATTTTACAAACATTAAGTAAACATATGCGGACATAATATATACATATTACGCATTTCAGTTCTTTGTAATTATTGTTACCTCAGTTTTGTGTATAGTACACTGTGTAAGACTTTGTAAGTCAAGGTTATGATTATAGGACTACTGGTAAATGTAAACTATAAAATGTCTGAACATATGCAAATAGGCCTGCATTATATATACAAATTAAAAATACATACTATAATACATTCTTATTATCACAAGAACCATGCTTATAACATGTCAACTACATCAACAGTGAACAACCATGCCACCCACCCTAACCCTATATAAGAGCCTCGACCATATACAAATAAATAGATATTCGCAATTGGTATGTCACCATGTAGCGAGATCAATTTTCTTGCCTGCCTCTCTAAGCTACAATTCCCAAACCCCTCCTGAACCTTCCAACTTCTAACAATACTATATCATTCTGTAAAATATTCCTCTCACCAACCTCACAAGCATAGACTGTCTAACCAATTATTTCTCTTCCACTCCACTTCAACCTTCTCACTGGTGTTTACTCTCCCCATACCCTCCCTTAGCTAGGTGGCAATTTAACTCTCCCCAACCTCTCTCTCTAGTCACAAGTATGAACATCCTGACCAGACTTTCATTTTTCTTCTGTCTTTTAGTGTACTCCATCCAATTTCCTTCAACATTACAGATGGCCTATATATCCCTTCATCCTCCCCATCGTACCGCTGCCTTCTTCACCTACTATTCGCCCATCCCATTACCCTATTTGCACCTTTTTCCATTCCCGCACCTCAAGTTCCATATATATATCCTTCTCTTTAGCAACATATTCCAGCCTATACCATACCATACTATCAAGCAGTATGTATTTTCACTCTCCACCTAGTAATGAATTTCTACACGATTCATTAAAATAACACGGCACGGGATAGGCCAGGGTCGGTTCAGGGGAACCAAAGTATGTACCCGACGTGAGGTTACCTGAGATTGACGTCTGGTGTGAGTCGACGGCCTGTTGGCCATGTAACCTGGCCCTCCTGCCGCTTGTCGGTGTTGGAAGTCCTCGTGGCGGTTTGCGTGCTAGCCTACCTTGTAACACGCTGCTCCCGATTACTCTGGTTGCTGTGGCTCCTTAGGGTGCGGAGGGGAAGAAAGTCATTGTTGCCTTTGAGGAAAACACTGACGTGAATTGAAACCAGCGTGGTGGTTTATTAGCTTGAAACACCCTCGAGCAGTGCCACCATTGACCATACGTAAAATATTCGCTCGGAGCGAATCAGTAAAGCTGTGAAAAGTGGCCTCGGCCAACAATGGACTTAAGTGAAATGTTATGAGGGATTCTCAAATATCACTGCCCTGACGCGCATCGATCCCTGAGGCCACGAAGAGACACAAAAAGGTTCCGGTAGACTAAATAAACTATTGAAAACTAAATGATTACATCACTAAAGATGAGGGACCTCAGGGAGACGTGACCGCACTCTGCGCGCACAACCTACTTTCTCACTGACGGGGTGAAGACTAACTCAATATGGCATCAGGCGGGGACCCGGAAGCCCGCGTTCCCGCCAGACGTGGTGGATTTGCTCTTACATTCTAATGTAAACATAAATGCAAAACCAAAAGTCATGAAAAAGTAAAGAAATAATTTTAAGAATGTTTCCGTCCATTACATATAAATATAAATATAACTGCCAGTCTTTTGTAGGACAATCTCTGAAAGCATTGTTAGAATAAAATACGTATTAAATTCAAAAATTAAATACGTAATGAGATTCTGCTTGAATTAAGAGAAGACATGCATCAAACTTGCTCTTAAGGAGCATATAAATGTTAAGAACACAAAAAGTAAATTAAAACACTCTTGGCAGGCTTTCCTAAGTGTCCTTGCCGCCATGATGACTTCAGCAACTGAAATAATATCCAAAATGTTCAAAGTGTTTTTCAAAACGAGTACTGTAAGCAATCATGCAAATCTACAGTGTATTCTGGTATGCTTTCTGATTAACTAATGTCACTATTTACACAATGCCTTTTGCAGCTTGGCACCTGACGTGCGTCGTGGCGGGTAGCGCCCCGATGTCATAAACATGTTTACATGGTCTGGGACAGTTTTAGATTTTGTTGAAAATACTAGCAAACACGCTGCGGGCCCTGCAAACGAATTTGACTAGCCCAAAACTGCTAGTTGTAGACGTAATGTACTTTCATAGGGGGTGACGTTGGTGTTGACGTCTCCACTGATGAAGCACAGTGCCATATGTTGTGCTGTAGCAGGGGGAGGGAGGAGAGAGCACGTGGCCGGGACACGGCCGCGGCAGCCCAAAAAGGACGGTGGCGGAACGGGCGTCCATGGCACACGTCATCCACCCCCCACTGAGGAGTCCGTTCGGCCGCTAGTGGTACCAGCTGCTCGGAGCACGCAAGGTGTTGTGGGCTCGTAGCTGGTAGTGGCCTGCCGTAGTGGTTGCCGGGAATGCCGTTGCTCTGGGGCGGCATCGTCGCTTCGTTGCAGTCTGCTTCTCAGATTCTCCGTAGGCATCGCTTGAGGAGTACCCTCCAAGGCCATGTGCTGGAATAGCACCTGTTGCAGCCCGACGGTGTGTGTACAGGCGGCCCATGCGGTCTGAATGACGGGCAGGTACCTCACCGCCTAAGAGAGCGGAGGAACTGGATGTTCCTTCCTCTTGAGCGTCCCCGTACAGTGGTTCGGCCCGCTTCCTGCACCTTTTGGGCAGAGAAGGGACGGTAGATTGTGTAGATCTCACCTCAGAACATCCTGTGCCGGGAGCCTGCACAGGACGGTGTCATCGCTGACTGCGACGTGGTGGCGTTGCAGGGGTCTCTGGGCCACTGGACTCTCCATCAGCCTCGCTGTCAGCTGGGCTGCGGGACGTAGGCTGCTTTGCAACATGTGCATCGACCTCATCGTCCATGGTGTCAGTAGGCAGGGCCGAAGTGTGGCCCGCGGCTCTGCTGCCTTTTCCCTCTGTCGCACTGTCAGAAGACCGGTTGGTCTCCTCTGTAGTCAGCCCTTCGGGGACTGGAGAGCCCTCCGGGTCGGCTGCCTGGTTGCTGTCTGGATCAGGGTCCTCCTCGGTCATTGGACTCCTGTCACCAACTCTCGCTACTGGTCCGTTTGCCTCGCTCGGTAGATCCGCTGGGGCCGACGAGGGTGACTCTGCGGGCAAGGAATTCGACAAGTGAGGGAAGTGTGTCCCCACCGGTTCCTCTATAGTACCCTGTGTGTCAGGCGAAACGGGTTCTGCTGGGAGTGGTGTTTCCGGTTCAGGTCCAGTGTTTACGTTAGTGGGGTTGCACACCGGTGCGTCACTCGGTGGTGTACCCCGGCCTGGGTTGTCTTCTTGCTGCTGTTCGGCTTGCCGCACCCTCGCCAGGCGTAGGTCATCTAAATGAACTTTACAGGTGTAACGTCCCACCCTGATGATGTAGCATGTGTTGCCAGCAGCTCTCAATACTATGTGAGGTCCAGTCCACTTCTGCCCCAGTCCTGCACAAAAAGCTCTTATACTCGCAGATTATGGGTGTGCACGTGCGTATACCCGCTGGCCGGGTTGAAGGGGTGGTGGCGATCTTTCTGTGTTCGGGCACCATTGCGCTGCACACCTCTGCTGCCGTAGTTGCACCTGGTCCCGACGCTGTCGTTGTCGTTGACAGCGCTCACCACTTCCCTCTCCCTTGGTTGCGTCAGCATGCGGAAAGCACGCCAGTTCACCTGGTAGTCATAAGTTGTGTCCTTGGAGCAGTTCGGCAAGAGAGTACCCGGCGGCTACATTGACTCGGGAGCGCAGGGTGTTGAGTATAGCGGGGAGGTGTTCTGCCCAACTCGCATGGTGTCCACGCGTCCGGAATCGAAGCTGTCCTTAATCTAATGGTTCCTGCGCTCTGTCGGGTTTGCTCGTGGATTATATGCGGCTGTCGTGTGGTGTTGTATGTTCCACCTAGAGCAAAACTCGCGCCACAGTTTGCCTATGAACTGAGTTCCGTTATCGGTCAGCAGGACCCGCGGGTATCCCCATCTGGTGAAAAACTCGTTTTCTAGAGCATGTGCGATGATGGGTGCCCGTCCACTGGAAATGGCGAAGGCTTCGACCCACCTGGTGTACAGGTCTGTTATGACGAGTATGAAGCGTTTGCCTCCCTTGGCACAAGGGTACGTACCCATCAGATCCAACGCGACCGTATCCATGGGGATGCTGGGTGTCCTCGTCTGCTGTTGTTGCAGGCCATCTGCACGTCGGCTCTTAATACGGTTGCATGGCTGGCACTCGCGTACGAAGTTCCGAGTCTGTAGTGCCGCTCCTGGCCAGTGGAAGTGACGTCTGATGTTGGTTAGCTCTCGTGGGCGAACCGCAGGACTGTGGTCCGCTCCGCTTCTGTCACAAACACCTTCCAGGCTGGGTTGGCTGCCGGACATTCTACCTGTAGAACGCCGTTGACGACACGCCAATGCGGAACCTCGCCCTTAATACATCTGTTAACTTGTTGCTGTGACACAGGGCATTGTTGCTGTGCAGCTACAACGTGGTCCTTCAGTGCTTCAAGGGTGAGATTGTCTTGTACAGTTATTCGGCTACACTCCGGATTACCGTCTCCAGTAGTATGCACTGTTGGTGGCATGATCTCATCCCATTCCTCTTCGTCATAGGCGAACACATCCTGTGGAGATCGTGATAGGCTGTCTGCTAACTCATTTTCGACTCCAGGTACATGTTGTACTTCAAAATCGAATGACTGGAAAAACAGTGCCCAACGAGTAAACTTGCTCCGTGCCTCGCACATGGAGTGGAGCCATACAAACAATGGTTGTCTGTCCGTAGCGTAAATCTCTGGTACTCCAGGAATTGGCGGTACCGCTTTACTGACCAGACGATGGCAAGACACTCCCGTTCGTTCAAGTCATAACGACGTTCAACAGCGCCGAACTTCGCACTGCTGAAGTCTATGATACGTCTTTCATTGTTGTCCCCGTACTGGTACAATACCGCTCCTAGGCCTTGTTCACTAGCGTCGGTTTGCAGATATAGGTGCCTTTTCGGGTCATATCGTGCCAGTTTGGGGCACTCGGAGAATCTGGCTTTGATTTGTTCGAAGCACTGCTGGTGCTCTAGCTCCCATTTGAACAGTTTCGCTGGTGACAATAAACTCGTGAGAGGTGCTGTGACAATAGCAAAGTCCTGAATGAAATCTCGGAGCCAGTTTACAAGTCCAAAAAATTTATGTAATTGTTTGCGAGTTCGTGGAGCTGCTTGACTATTGATCAAATCAATTTGTTCAGGTGTCGGCCTGCTGCCTTCCTCGTCCACTAGATGCCCTAAGAATTTGATGCAATCTTTGCCGATATGGCACTTTTGATTTGCGCAGGTCAGTCCGTTAGTAGCTAAGTGTTCAAGCACGAGAGAAAGATGGCGTATGTGGTCCTCCTACGTTTCTGACCAGACGACAACATCGTCGAGGTAGGCCAGAGCGAACTCTCCGATGTAGCCATCAAGAACGTTTACCATGAGTGCTTGAAAGGTAGCAGGTGCGCATTTTAACCCAAAAGGCATAGCGCAGAATTGAAATCGCCTGGCATCTGGTGTAGTAAACGCGGTTTTGGGTCTATCTTCTGGAGCGACCGATACCTGCCAGTATCCGCTACGAAGATCAAGTGACGACAGTATTTTAGCACGCCCGAGAGCTCCTAGCGCTCCTTTGACTTGAATGTAAGGTGGCGGTGTGCTCTGTGTGACTCGATTAATTGGGCGAAAATCGACACAGAAACGCCACGTCCCGTCCTTTTTAGGGGCTAATGTAATAGCTGAATTATAAGGGTTATGGGTCGGCTCGATGACTCCCTCCGCTAGCATCTCCTGCACTTGTTCCTTGATGATGCGGCATTGATGCGGTTGGTAGCCATGAGGTGGTGTGACAATTGGTTCTTCCTGTGTAAATGGAATGTGGTGCTGAGTGACATCTGATCTACGGAGAGGGTCTGTAGTAGCGAAAACATCCCTACGTTCGTCCAACATTCGCTGCATTGCTTCTCTGTACTGCTCTGGTACTCCGTGATCGAGCTCATCCAACAGCACGCGTGTGGCCATGTGGGTCGGCTTGGGGTCCAGATTGTACACGGTACGTCGCTCGTGTTGGCCGAAATGTATTCGACGGGCTGCCAGTTCGACAACAGTATTCTGTTCCGTCAACCATGGTATACCTAATATTACGTCTTCACGTAGATCTGACGTGACAAAGGCTGTTGTGGTTGTGGTGATGTCGTGTATGGTGACCGCGATCTCTGTTTCACCTAGCTAGTCTGTTGATTTGTAGCCAGTTTGAGTGTACAGACAGCTGTTTTTAAATTCCGTGGGTCAATAAATCCTGGGCATACAAAATTGTGCGACGCGGCTGTGTCAATCAGCGCTTTGCATTTGTGTCCATTCAGAATGACTGGTATGCGTAGCATGCCATGGTTAAAATTATGTACTTGATTAAGTAGAATTTGTTGCAATGTCTGAATCTGCGTGTTTTGTTTACATATTGATATGGTTTCAGTGGTTGGTAACACTCTCGGTTGACTAATGTTTTGTTTACGTGTGCATTGTACTGCAGTTGGCAACTCTGTGTGTTGACAAATGGTTTGTTTACATTCTGCAGTTGGTAGTTCTGAATGTTGATATGTAGTTTGTTTGTGATGACATATGTCCTGGAATGTTCCACAGTTGGTAGCATTGTGTGACACAACATTGTTGACAGACACGTTGTGTAGACATACTAACAATTTGCAGTCTGATTATTTTCATTATTTACATCAACTGCATGCACATGATTACACTTGTTACTATGTTGAGTATTGTTAGCATTTTTCATATTCTGTATAGTTGGCAAAATTACTTCTGAATTTATGTTAAGTCCGGTACTGTTTGTTTTTCCGGGGGTAAAAGCAGCGTCCGGCCCATTTTCCCCGCTTTGCAGTTTCCCGACTGGTTCAGCATAGGTTTGCCTGCTGCCTTATTTGGGCACTTAAAATGCCAATGAAAAACATTCCCCTCGCAATAATGACATAGGAATTTGGGTGGTTTCGAATAGTCTGGTTTGACCCACTCTCCCTTAATATTATTATTACGGGGCTGAAATCTGTGGTTACTGTTCTGCTCTGCATTGACTGGTTTATTTTGCTTCTGGTTTTGCTGTTCTGTGCCAGATTTGCGTGGTTCTGTAACACGTGAGAAGATACGTTCGCGGTCACACCGCAGTGTTTCCTCGACTATATTTTGCTCTAGGACAACAACTGAACGTAATAAATCCTCCTCGGACACGTGAATAAGGGAAGCTAAGGCAGGTCTGAATCTGTTTTGAGCTATTGAGGCTACTACCTCTAAAACTTCGCGTATTGACATCTCCAGATAGTACTTCTTTAACATGCTGATCTTGTTTGTGACAAAGGTACAGAGTGACTGGTTTAATTGTTGTTCTGCTAACAAGCATCTACTGCATGTTTGTAAGGATGTAAATGTACTACTGAAACGGCATTCAAAAGCAACTTTAAACTCGGGCCATGTTTGACCGTAGTGTGTAATTGCTCGCCACCATGCTTTTGCCTCACCTTGTAACCGCTCGCCCACGCAGCTCGGCCAAACTGCCTCCTCGACCTGGTAGCGCAGCAGGCGCTGTGTGCTGTCCTGTAGGAAGGCTAATGGGTCCTCTGCTGGTAAGCCGGTGAATGTTGGCAGTGACTGGAACTTACTTGCAGTCGTATGCGCCCCAGCGCACGTGTGATGCTTTGTTGTGGTGTCGCGAGAGACCAGCTGTTCGCTGTTCCGGTCCTCCCTTGGGCACGACCTTGAACTAGCTGGCGCACGTGGCCTCGCTGTGACGTCATGCGCAGCTGTGTCGACTGGCGCGGTATAAGGGAAGGTAGGGCGGGTACGATGTTCCCGCGCATCCTTATCAAACACACTCGTCGCCTACGATTCCAATTCACTGAGTTCGTGTCTTGTACTCGTGGCTCGTGGCTGTAACAATGTAGCACAGTTTGTAACTTCAGAAAAGTGTTCTGACACTCATGTTGTTGTTCTCGCGGTAGATATATTAGACGCGGCGGTATACATGGTAGACGCGGCTGGTCTCCTACTATCGCGGTTAGCGAATTTCTGTGGCTGGCAATAATCACAACCGAACCATCTGCCTGCGCGAACAGTCTATTTTTCCTGCGCAGTTATGCACTGTGCATGGAAAGGCCAAAGACAATCGCGGCATGCGAGTGAGACTTCTCCCTGTCCGTTGCACCATTTCCGGTACGTGCACTTATTCAGTTTCTGTTTAAAAGTTGGCTGTGGAAGTTCTGGCAGCCTAAAGACGGTACACTGGCAACAATGGTCACTGCTTACGGTTGCATTGTTGTCCTGATACGGTCTGACACACTTTGGGCACAAACGAGTGCGTTTGCCACAAGACAGGTGTGCAATTGCGCAGTTGCTAAGGTCCCAGTCCACAGACCTTTGTTGCTCATGCACTTCAAATGCAATCCACACGTCATTGCACCTGCAAGTGTCGGTCAATGAAAATGGGTCCTCTGCAGTCACAGGACGTATACAGTTTTTGCACAGTACCTCTGCTGCACCATTTCATGTCTGCCAGTTAACAATAGCGAAATCCATTTTTCCATGTTTCACAGTCCCAAACATCACGACGCGACTGTCCCCTCGCCCATAGGGGGTTTTACCGTACGTATCGCAACAATGCTGGTCTTGAAACCGCTGAGACGTCTGCCGCAATAACAGGTTGTTTCCGGGTGCTCTGGCGTCTTCCTGTGCACAGGATAGGATTTGGTTAAGTCAAAGGTGCCGGTTTTACGCGGCGAAAGGCCTGTACAAGTTCCAAAAGAAGAGTTTTCAGGTAGATTTGGAATTTGGAATAGCGACATGCGCCAACAATAGAGATAGAGGAAAATGATCCAAATTTTGAAAACAATTTTTGCAAGAAGAAGGTTTGGGCTTGGATATAGCTTGGAGTAGGCAGATTTAGTTCAGTTTCGAAAATGAAGGTTTTGGCCTCGTTTTCTGGCCAAAGCGTTGGGCGCCAAATAACACGGCGCTGGATAGGCCAGGGTCGGTTCAGCGGAACCAAAGGATGTACCCGACGTGAGGTTACCTGAGATTGACGTCTGGTGTGGGTCGACGGCCCGTTGGCCGTGTAACCTGGCCCTCCTGCTGCTTGTCGGTGTTAGAAGTCCTCGTGGCGGTTTGCGTGCTAGCCAACCTGGCATGCGCTGCTCCCGACGACTCTGGTTGCTGTGGCTCCTTAGGGTGCGGAGGGGAAGAAAGTCATTGTTGCCTTTGAGGAAAACACTGACATGAATTGAAACCAGCGTGGTGGTTTATTAGCTTGAAACACCCTCGAGCAGTGCCACCATTGACCATACGTAAAATATTCGCTCGGAGCAAATCAGTAAAGCTGTGAAAAGTGGCGTCGGCCAACAATGGACTTAAGTGAAAAGTTATGAGGGAGGCTCAAATAGCACTGTCCTGATGCGCGTCGATCCCTGAGGCCACGAAGAGACACAAAAAGGTTCCGGTAGACTAAATAAACTATTGATGACTAAATGATTATGTCACTAAAGATGAGGGACCTCAGGGAGACGTGACCGCACTCCGCGCGCACAACCTACTTGCTCGCTGACGGGGCGAAGACTAACTCAATATGGCATCAGGCGGGGACCCGGAAGCCCGCGTTCCCGCCAGATGTGGTGGATTTGCTCTTACATTCTAATTTAAACATAAATGCAAAACCAAAAGTCATGAAAAAGTAAAGAAATAATTTTAAGAATGTTTCCGTCCATTACATATAAATATAAATATAACTGCCAGTCTTTTGTAGGACAATCTCTGAAAGCATTGTTAGAATAAAGTACGTATTAAATTCAAAAATTAAATACGTAATGAGATTCTGCTTGAATTAAGAGAAGACATGCATCAAACTTGCTCTTAAGGAGCATATAAATGTTAAGAACACAAAAAGTAAATTAAAACACTCTTGGCAGGCTTTCCTAAGTGTCCTTGCCGCCATGATGACTTCAGCAACTGAAATAATATCCAAAATGTTAAAAGTGTTTTTCAAAACGAGTACTGTAAGCAATCATGCAAATCTACAGTGTATTCTGGTATGCTTTCTGATTAACTAATGTCACTATTTACACAATGCCTGTTGCAGCTTGGCAACCTGACGTGCGTCATGGCGGGTAGCGCCCCGACGTCATAAACATGTTCACATGGTCTGGGACAGTTTTAGATTTTGTTGAAAATACTAGCAAATACGCTGCAGGCCCTGCAAACGAATTTGACTAGCCCAAAACTGCTAGTTGTAGATGTAATGTACTTTCCTAGGGGGGGGGATGTGGGTGTTGACGTCTCCACTGATGAAGCACAGTGCCATATGTTGTGCCTTAGCGGGGGGAGGGAGGAGAGAGCAAAAAGGACGGCGGCACAACGGGCGTCCATGGCACACGTCAAAATGTTATGTTTCGTTAATGTTTGACTTGTGTTGATTGTAAACCAAAAAGTTCTGTACCTACCTTTTATCATGTCTCATTGCAGCTACCCATAATATAACAGTACATTTTATCTTAACTGCATAAACAAAGCCTATTGTAGTTGTAGTAAGCTTTTATTTTATTGCTGTAGTGTGTGCAGCCAAACACTGGGATAGGCGTCACAATATATTGTTGACTGCAGCAATTTAATACATATTTCATGTTGGCGAGGGTACGAATGTTCTCTAGTGATACATTAATCAGATTTTAGATTTAGATTTAGTTTATTGCATCCTTGGATCTTTTTTGTGTACAATTTTGCACAAAGATATCGGACAAGTCATGTTTACAATATACAATCAAATGAATAAATGACATAAGTTATACATTTAAAATTATACACTAAAAGAGCGAAAGTCAACATTTCTTGTCGGTTCGGCCTCGCACGTAGGCTCACATAAGCATACTTCATTGTCTCCACACGTAAAAGAAAAGAAAAAAGCAATAGAAAAAACAGAATCTTAACCCAGAATAAATATCTTAACTAAGTATCTACACTGTCATAGATCCACTCAAATACTCATCGACTGTGTAAAAATAAAATCTTTAAGGTGTTTTTTGAATATTTTTGTGTAAGCTGAACATGCATCTTGCAGGTGGCTGGGGAGTTTGTTGAACAACTTGCAGGCTGTGTATGAAGGACCTTTTTGCTGTAAGGTCAAGTTGACAAGAGGCATGTGTGAAAGGTTTTTACTTCTACTGTTATGGTTATGAAAATGTTCATTTGTGTGGAACAACTTCTGATTTTTGGAGATGAATGTCAGCAATGAGTAAATATATTCACAAGTTAAGGTCATTATTTTGGAACTTTGAAAAAAGGATCTACAGGATTCAGTCTGTTTTCTCCCTGTGAATTATTCTTACAGCTCTCCTCTGTATACGGAAAACATTATTTCTCTCAGAGGAGTTACCCCAAAACATGATGCCATAAGTCATAATAGAGTGAAAATATGCAAATTATACAGTCAACACCGAATCTTTGTTTAGTATACCTGATACATTACGTAGAGCGAAACATGCAGAGCTCAGTTTTGGAATGATATATTCAATATGTTTTTTCCAATTCAGATGACAATCAACATATAAACCCAAAAATCTTGTGTCTGTGGCTTTATTGATTTCTGCAGTGCCGCAATGAACATTTATCATTGGCTGATTACTATTTTTTGTTGCAAACTGTAAGAAATGGGTATTTCTGTGTTAATGTTTAATTTGTTTCCTATAAACCATGCATCTAATTCTGTAAAAGTGGTGTTGGCTAGTTGATTAAGTTCTTTCTCTGATTTTCCTGATGTTATGATACCTGTGTCATCTGCAAATAAGGTAGGTATAGAACTATTGTTTAGGCAATCAGGCAGGTCATTTATGTAAACCAGGAATAACAGAGGTCCGAGAATTGAACCTTGAGGAACACCATGGGGGCAATTAAATATCGCTTTTGAGAGGTGCAGCGCAAAATTTGCACCTGCGCTGCATTGCTTTGGTATTAAATATACAAATACGCAGGTGCAAGTAGTCACGTGACGGCGCAAAGTGCCTGAAAATCTGCGACTATTAATGTCTCGACGCAAGTATATCTGCGCCCTTCGCACATGCGCATTGGACAATTTTCGTATGTGTGAAAGTGAATTAACATAAAAGTTGGTTATCTTTATGTGTATCCAGTGTTCTATGAACTTTAATTATTTACGTTTTCGTGTAAATATTTCACAACTTCAGCTTTTTATAGTTACGAAGTACAGTAGAAGTACGAAACTGAAATGTTTTTTCTACTTTTTTACTAAATAAGCAATTGAAAATGGGCAACGATTTATTATCCTTTCCGCGGAATATATTTTGAGGGCATTTTTCCGTGGTACACGATGATAAAATAGAGTTGGTTTGTTGATGAGGTTATTTGTGCCCTTAAAAACTTTGCTTAAGGCTGTCCCAAGGCATTGTCAAATCGACATAGCAGGTTTTTCAATTTGATAGGTCAAAAGTGGCTCGCATACCTTCCACGAACACGTGGAACACGTCACAGAACGCGTGAACTTGCTATATTAGCCACCGCGCTTCAGAATATCTCACACTCGCCTCTGGGCGTTGCTGAAGGACAGGTCTATGTTGCGCTCCCCTCCAAGCGATGACAGCGCTCAGCGTATTGGAACAGCAGTGGTGGCAAACTTTGGTACTACGTAGTCCCTGCTGTCTGTCCTCAGCTGTCACATGGCGAGAGTGAGGGTGGGTGGACTCGGTCACTGACGACCCGGTCCTTGAAGGGAGGAGTGGGGGAAACTCGTCAGACCACTTTGCAGTCTGGCCTGTGTGTTCTTCACTGCGATTTGGTTTTCAAGCTTCTAGCAGGGGTTAGGACGTGGGGGTGGGTGAGCCGCTCTATGACAGAGCATTTCTTCCAACGACTCTACCAATAATTGCACAGAACTTCTTTAAAATTTTTACGCGAAATAAGAAATACATTTTCTCAATCGATGTTGTATCGTAGACAAAGTGGTCACATGACCAGATTTTGATGTACTACAATTGGTGACTATTTTTTATCAAGCCAAAGATTGAATATCTAACAGATCACGAATTACACTCCACATTAAAATTCAAAATACATTCACATTTGTTAAAGTGGTAAGGAATAAGTAGTAATTTCTACTGTTCGCAGGAACAGGTGTTAATTACAGTGTTGTAAACTGTTAATCACTGTTTACCGATATTACCTAAAAATGATTTCTTTTTAACTTATGATTTTCTCATTGGCGCTTGCTAAGTAAATGCAGTTTCAATTTAGTTATTACTACACCGAAGTGTTGCTACGAACACTAAACAAGTGACTGGCAGAGCCCGGAAAATTCGCGGGTTCACTGACCAGTAGGCTAGCCTCCAAGAAAGTATGTTTTCTCAAGAAGACAGCAGCTGCTCATTAGCTGCTCGCTTCCACGGTAAAATGGGCAAGTGATAAGTTACATTTTTTTTTGCTCAGCGATATTCAGAAGGTGTCAAAAAAGTCAAGGGCCAGTTGCGTTAGTGACACGAACGTGCAGTTGCTGGAATTCTAGCTTGTGTCGGGAAGAAAACGCGAATTTTTCAGGGCCCTAGTGATTGGCCCTGACATCCTAACAAAATTATAAACCAACGAAAGTACTATTTCGTGCGCAGGACATTCT